>JAFMOD010000244.1:2772004-2782272 GCA_019802435.1 Corydoras maculifer
CCATGCCCATCCAGGGGAGAACGTCTCGGGCGCTGGGCAGATACACCCAGGACAGGGCGCCAATCCATCGCTGGGCACACACTCACTCACACAGACACACACTATAGGGGGCAATTTTGAGAATTCAATTAACTTGATCCATGTTTTTGGACTGTGGGAGGAAACCGGAGAACCCGGAGGAAACCCACGCAGACACGGGGAGAACATGGAAACTCCACCCGGATGGGGATTCGAACCGGGAATCCCTAGTGCTGAGAGGCGAACATGCTAAACACTAATCCACCGTGCCGCCCAAATAAATAAATAAATTTAAAAAAAAAAAAGGTGGGGGGGAGAAAAGAGGGGGATAAAGGAGGAAATCAGCTGGTTGGACTGTCTCTAAAGACCCAAAGTACATGAAGGGAGACCACTTCTTGCAAAACTATTTAGTATTCCCCCTCTGCATTTTTTAAAATTTCTTTAGTAATGTTACAATTTTCAACACGGTCATGTTTTAGTTGTACATAAGGCTTTCTCCCTACATTAGTGTGTGTGTGTGTGTGTGTGTGTGTGTGTGTGTGTGTGTGTGTGTCTATACTGCCTTAGTTAGCCCTTCTCAGAGGCCGTGCTTCATTTCCAGTGTACTGTCTAGTGGACCATTAATGGAGTGCCTGCTCATCAGCTCTCTCGGCTCAATTGCCCTGACGCTGGAGCAGTGTGAGTGAGTGCGTGAGTACACACATGAGTTTGTAGTGTGGGGGGTTAAAAATTTACCCGTTTTTCTTGTGGACTAAACAAAAAAAGCATGCATCATGTCCTATGATACCTTTAAGTGTTTTGCTCTCTAACGCAAACTACATAAGCTTTAAAGTAGAATGGACACATGGAGACTGCGCTGCACCTGTTAATAGGAATTATTCTTGCATTCCAGCCACATACCAGGACTGCAGCAGTATACTAAACATATTATGCAGTTTGCATGCCCTTCTACCCCCTGTACCTGCACCAGTCACAAACCGTTGGAGGTCCAAGAAGACCTTGTGCATCGATATGGAGTTTAGTTAGAGCAGGGTACTGCATTAATGTTTAGTCAGCCGAAACAGTGATCTCAAATTGTGCCATGTGATCTTAGTTTCACTTACACAAAGGTGTGTGAGAAGCTTCACAGCAGCATTGACCCTTTTGAAAATGAGTAATCATATATAAAAAGATGCTAGTCTCAGATTACCTCCCGAAATAAATGCTATTTTCAGAGTTCTGCCATCATGTGAAGGCCTTTTAGAGCTTACTCAGTGTGCATCCACAAGTATTTAGCCTTTGATACTTGGGGGGATAAACTTTCCTGAATAAGCATGCATCACATGATAAACCTCATGAATAGCAATATAACCTGGACCTTAAAACCCGGTAAAGACCCAAAGCCTTGTAATATTATTCCTGAAAGATCCGATGTTAACATCTCTGTTAAAATACGCATATGGAAAATAAGATTCTTCACCTGAAATAAATGTATGAAAACAATAGAGGGGTAATTTTAATGTTTATCATGAAAATGAAATGCCTTTTTGTAATTCTAAATAATTAATTTAATTTAAAACCTAAATATCTCTCATAATGCTCAGTTGCGTAGCACAACATCTTTAAAATAAGGAACAATTATCCATCTTCACCTAAAGATCATTTTTATTTGCATTCATATGTAGATGCAGAGGGTGGGACTATGGTTTAGTGATTAGCATGTTCTCCTCTCAGCACTAGGGATTCCCGGTTTGAATCCCATTCTGGGTGGAGTTTCCATGTTCTCCCCGTTTCCACGTGGGTTTCCTCCGGGTTCTTCACACCGTCCAAAAACATGGATCAAGGTGAACTGAATTCTCCGAATTGTCCTATATAGAGTGTCTTTGTGTGAGTGAGAGAGTGACCAGTGATAGATTGGCACCCTGTCCTGGGTCTATCTGCCCAGCACCCGAAACGTTTGCCCCTGGATGGGCATGGGAAACCCCCCCACGACCCTAATAGAGGATAAAGCGGAAGATAATGAATGGATGTAGATGCAAAAAGTGGGGTGTAGCTAAAAGGTACTTAAAGCTTGACAAGAGTTAAAGATACCATGACTCCCAGTGACTAGGGATTTCCGGTTCGAACCCCAATCTGGGTGGAGTTTCCATGTTCTCCCAGTGTCCGTGTGGAGTTCTTCCGGGTTCTCCGGTTTCCTCCCACAGTCCAAAAACATGGATCAAGGTCAATTGAATTCTCCAAATTGCCTCATATAGAGTGTTTGTGTGAGTGAGTGTGTGCCCAGTGATAGATTGGCGTCCTGTTCTGGGTGTATCTGCCCATCACCCGAAACGTTCTCCCCTGAATGGGCATGGGGAACCCCACCCACCTCCGTGACCCTAGTAGAGGATAAAGCGGAAGATAATGAATGGTTTACTCCCAGTGTTTATGCCAGTAAAATTTGGATTATTTAAAATGTGCACCTGCCAGTGTCCATCATCTGTTTGATACTGTGCTTATGTCCTTTATTTTGTATGTTAATTTCTCATCTCTGTACATATCTGTATGGTCACATGCCCAAATACTGGTCCTTGGACTCTGTTCTGACAGAGAGGGCTGTTGTTGCCTCCGTTATCAAATGTTGACCATTCAAAACAAGTACATCGATAGTGGAGAATAAAAGCACAAAGCGCCTCGTGTTTGTTGTTTTGAAAGCTGTGCATTGTGTGCTGCGCTCATGCAAATGGCAGCACACGTCAGCACCCTCTTCATTTCCTCGGGACTTGCACGGTCAAAGAAAAGCCGAGGAAGATCGCTTCACGCTCAGTAGACTTTATCTTATTGATATTTATATACATTTGTGCTTAATGTGTGTATATTTAATGGGGATTTATACATTTTCTACTGTAGAGTATTCTTCCCGTGCCTCAGCATAAGCCTTTCAATGCACATATGTCCTGACATTTAGTGCAGATGACAAATAAACATCAAACTTAAAGCTTGTTTTTGGCAAAACAAATCATTGTATCACTTCCCTTTAAGAGCCTGGTGCGATCTGACTTTAAGGATTTCTATTTTAATGGAGCAGTGTGACCTTCATCCATCCCTTATCTTCCTCTTTATCTTCTACTAGGGTTGTGGGGGGGGGGGGGTTCCCCATGCCCATCCAGGGGAGAACGTTTCGGGCGCTGGGCAGATACACGCAGGTCAGGACACCAATCCATCGTTGGGCACACACTCCCTCACACACACACACACTCTATATGGGGCAATTTGGGGAATTCAATTGACTTGATCCATGTTTTTGGACTGTGGGAGGAAACCGGAGAACCCGGAGGAAACCCATGCGGACACGGGGAGAACATGGAAACTCCACCCAGATGGGGATTCAAACCGGGAATCCCTAGTGCTGAGAGGAGAACATGCCAACCACTAAGCCACGCTGCCACCTGTGGTGTGACCCTATAAACCTAAATTAACCTTTACACCGTTTGCAGGAAACGTCATCACACACTCGGGCAGAGCAGGTCAAGTGGCAAATGTATAGTGTATGGACGCTTCTGCTTCTCCAGTTCTCACAGCTCTCTTGATGTTCTGCTGTCTAGATAAATTTAACCTGATGTTGCTCAAGTGGGCGGCACCCTGGCTTACTGGTAAGCCTGTTCTCCTCTCAGCATTAGGAATTCCCGGTTCGAATCCCAATCTGGGTGGAGTTTCCATGTTCTCCCTGTGTCCACGTGGGTTTCCTCCGGGTTCTCCGGTTTCCTCCCACAGTCCAAAAACATGGATCAAGGTCAATTGAGTTCTCCAAATTGCCCCATATAGAGTGTGTGTCTGTGTGAGTGAGTGTGTGCCCAGCGATAGATTGATGTCCTGTCCTGGGTCTGCCCAGCGCCCGGAACCCCCCACCCCCGCAACCCTAATAGAGGATAAAGTGGAAGATAATGGATGGAGAGTGTGTTTGTGTGAGTGAGTATGTGTCCAGTGATAGATTGGTGTCCAGTTCTCCCCTGGATGGGCATGGGGAACCCCCCTGCGACCCTAGTAGAGGATAAAGCAGATAATGGATGGATGGATGTTTCACAAGTAAATTCCTTCCCCTGCACTAAAACAAAATTTGGGTGTATGTGATGATAACACTGAGTGCAGTAGGGTCTTTCTTCTCATCACTCGTTCATCTGCTATCTCCTTCTATAAGTATGTTCATTTCATATTAACCCCTCTTTTACATCAGGCATCTAAAGTGTGGCTGACCACAGCGAACCCCTGCAATCCTGTCTTATTTACTGTCTCTGTTTGACAAGTTCAATAACTTTAATGGTCTTAAATTAATTGTGATAGTTGAATGTATATCTTCTTGGTTGAAACCTCCCTCGGTTGTTTCTGCATGCCATCAGTTTAGACAGTTTAAAAGCCCCTGTGCATTTACTACAAAATGTAAGTGTACGTTTTTCTAAAATTCCTAAGCCGGAGGTTCATTTGAAATAAAACCTCATGCTTTTATGGTGCAGGTTCTGCCGTTTCCACAGACTTATGAGTGGTGCAGTGAGAAAACAAGGTTAGGGAAATTAAATAGTTTAGGGTGAGCCAACTTATTTAGTTATTTCATTCATAAAATTGCTTTGCATTTCTTTGACGTGTGTTTATTTCTCGTTATTAAGCAAAAAAATCAAAAACATCAGTTTTAAAATCTAAAATGTTAGATGTGTTTTGGTAACAATCCAGAAAAAGGTTACCTTGTTTATCTTGGACACTAGATCCACATTACAGTTTGATTTTATTAGTTCTCAACTTGATTATGGTACGGAAAAATAATTCCATTAATGCATTATCTTCCGCTTTATCCTCTATCAGGGACGCGGGGGGAGGGGGGGGGGTTCCCCATGCCCATCCAGGGGAGAACGTTTCGGGCGCTGGGCAGATACACCCAGGACAGGGCACCAATCTATCACTGGACACACACTCACTTACACACACACTCTATATGGGGCAATTTGGAGAACTCAATTGACCTTGATCCATGTTTTTGGACTGTGGGAGGAAACCGGAGAACCCGGAGGAAACCCACGTGGACACGGGGAGAACATGGAAACTCTACCCAGATTGGGATTCGAAACCGGGAATCTCTAGCGCTGAGAGGAGAACATGCTAAACACTAAGCCACCGTGCTGCCTGGGAAAAATAATTCAATACATCTAAATCCTTAGTGGTTAGCATGTTCTCCTCTCAGCACTAGGGATTCCCGGTTTGAATCCCCATCTGGGTGGAGTTTCCATGTTCTCTCCGTGTCCGTGTGGGTTTCCTCCCACAGTCCAAAAACATGGATCAAGTCAATTGAATCCTCCAAATTGCCCCATATAGAGTATGTCTGTGTGTGTGTGAGTGAGTCTGTGTCCAGTGATAGATTGGCGCCCTGTCCTGGGTGTATCTGCCCAGCGCCCGAAACGTTCTCCCCTGGATGAATGAATACTACTTAGAACATGTTACTTCTATTTTACAAAAAACAATGTATCTAAGCCTTAGGACCCGCATTAATTAATCCGATGTGGCAGAACTTCGTTAATAGGTTGGTGAAACGAATAGCTGAGCAGGGTCTTGAAGGTTAGCTTCACATCAATGTACAATCTCCTTTAATCCGAGCAGGTCAAGCGCACAATCGCTTGTTGTTCCTGTTTTCTCATGTTCTTGTATATTTCCTGGCGTTGGGCAGGATTCTGCAGCGCACCTGTGGACTTTCACGTCATTAAGCTCAGATTGAGTTCGTCTGCTCAAACCGTACAGCTTCTGCATTTGACACTTTTTTCTGGTTGCCCCATATTGTATTTTTCAGCTCTTTTGTCGTTAGGTCCATGTTTGGAAGCTTTATTTAAAGGCTGTGGCTCGAGTGAACCCGCTAAGTCGTTCTGAGTGTGTAGCACCGGCCATTATGTACAGAGCCTCGACTTCACAATCCCCTCAAGCCAGAGGGCCAGGGATTGTCTGAACAGTAACCTGAGCAGTGGGAACAGTGCAGTCCATGAGAAAGGGTGTGTGCAACCAGCAGCGTGAGAGTGTGTGTGTGTGGTTAAGTGTTTGTGAAATCATTTCTAGCTCGCTGGCTATATGCATATGCACACATGTGGGTGGGATCATTACCGTCTCAACTTGGGTGGAGGTTTGGAATGGATTCCCAGCTGCCGGGCTTACTATGTCCCACCTGCACATCCCACAATGCTCCTTTGTTCTTTGCCAAAGGCACTGTGGGATAGCTGTTATTCGATAGTTGAGGGATGGTCACCACTAACTTTTTCTTTCAAAGTGGAGATGGTAAACTCCTGCTATCTGATTTCGTCGAGCCCTGGTCCCACTCTAGAGAGCCCACGTGTCCTCTCGTGGGAGTTTGAGGATTCCATGGCGCTCACTTGTTTGTGTGCACAGTATGCACTGGAGTAACCTGCAGAACGTTATTAGGACCTCAGGCAATTGCTGAAAAAGGTGTTATGTAACGTTTGTTTGCATGATGTATTCCATCCATCCATCATCTTCCTCTTTATCCTCTATTAGGGTTGCGGGGGGGTTCCTCATGCCCATCCAGGGCAGAACGTTTCGGGCGCTGGACAGATACACCCAGGACAGGGAGCCAAGCCATCACTGGGCACACACTCACTCACACAGACACACTCTATATGGGGCAATTTGGAAAACTCAATTGACTTGATCCATGTTTTTGGACTGTGGGAGGAAACCGGAGAACCCGGAGGAAACCCACATGGACACGGGCAGAACATGAAAACTCCCCTCAGATTGGGATTCGAACCGGGAATCCCTAGTGCTGAGAGGAGAACATGCTAACCACTAAGCCACCGTGCCGCCCTTCATGATGTAGTGGATTTATCATATATTCATTATCTTTCTCTTTATCCTATATTAGGGTCGTGGGGGGGGGTGTTTCCCCATGCCCATCCAGGGGAGAATGTTTCGGGCGCTGGGCAAATACACCCAGGACAGGTCGCCCATCTATCACTGGGCAACACACTCACACAGACACACTCTATATGGGGCAATTTGGAGAACTCAATTGACTTGATCCATGTTTTTGGACTGTGGGAGGAAACCGGAGAACCTGGAGAAAACCCACACGGACACAGGGAGAACATGGAAACTCCACCCAGATGGGGATTCGAACCGGGAATCCCTAGTGCTGAGAGGAGAACATGCTAACCACTAAGCCACCCTGCATAATGTATGCATTTATCATATATATTTAAAGATAAAACGTTTAATAAAAACCTTTTTAAGGTCTGTGAGTAATTCTGTCCAACTTTACAAATAATAATCCGGGTTTCTGATGGAGCGGCTCTCCAGTCAGTCATTGTTTTGCGCCGTTGTCAAAACCTCGGTGTATAGATCTCTGCACTTCGGAGCTTTGAAAAGGAAATAAGGTTTTCCGGTTTCTTTGTTATTGTTACACCAACCCCGTACTGAGCAACTGAAAAAGGCCAAGGAGCGCGGAACATCAATTCTGCTCCTAATTAAAGGTGGAAACTAGCCACAGCTGCCCTTCCTGTGTCTGTGACCGCCCTTAACATGTGGGTATAAGACCCCAGAGGGAGGTCAGGGCTTTTTGATCTTTTAAACTCACCGGCTCATGCTTATTACACTTCTTGGTTAGTTGTGATCGGGCAGACCGGGCAGGGGATTTCCCTTCTACAGGATACTGGACATAATTGATTTAATGTGAAGTAAAGTGCAAAGTATGATATTTATATAGAGTAGAAAGGGGCAATTACCCCATAAGCCTGATTTCAGTAAACTGGGTTCTTACTATCGCTTCCTTAATTTACTTTCTTAACAACTCCATCACGCAAGTCCTCATGAGATATGGGGACAAATCTTCTTTGAAGTTTTAGGTGCAATTGTAATTCAGCAGCTATGGAACTTACTGATCTGCTATCTTATTTATGTATATATTTTTATTGTTATATATATATATATATATATATATATATATATATTCATTTTCATTCATTATCTCCCGCTTATCCTCTATTAGGGTCGCGGTGGGGTTCCCCATGTCCATCCAGGGGAGAACGTCTCGGGCGCTGGGCAGATACACCCAGGACAGGGTGCCAATCCATCACTGGGCACACTCACTCACACAGACACACTCTATATGGGGCAATTTTGAGAAATCAATTAACTTGATCCATGTTTTTGGACTGTGGGAGGACACCGGAGAACCAGGAGTAAACCCACACAGACACGAGGAGAACATGGAAACTCCACCCAGATGGGAATTCGAACCGGGAATCCGCTGAGAGCCGAACGTGCCACTAAGCCACCGTGAACGAACCACTAAGCCACCGTGCCGCCATATATATATATATATATATAAACACGCACAAGCTTAAAATTGTTTAAAATTAAAAAATAAATAAAAATGGGCCTAAAACTAAGTCAGTTAACTGATCTGATTTCTTGTCAAACCAAGTTACAGTACTAACATTTTGGCAATATAACTACATATTGACATTTACAGTTACAAAAATAAAGACTTTTATTTTTATATGGACCTGTTAGATAAGCAACGTAATGCTACTGAATTGTGTGTTTATTTCATTAGCAAACTGTCAAGTAAATCATTCCGTGAATTTTTAGCTCTACACAACGTCCGTTTCTTGATACCATATGATTGATTCTTTAATTCTTTTCTCTTTTATTAGTGCTACTCCCCAAATAGATGCACTTTGTAGTTCTACAATAACGGATGTAGTCTATTTGCTTTTTTACATTCTTTTGTTAGTCCTATTTTCTCTGTTCGTTAATTATTACAACCCCCCCCACTGCACCCCCACAGAGCAGTGACTGTGTGGTGGATGATTCTTAGCACCTTCCAGCACTAACACTAAGGGACTTCAGCAGCACTGCTGGGTCTGATCAAATAGCATCAGCACAACATGTACACATGCTCCACTGTGCTGAAAATAATACACCACGCTAATTATAGCTGCTCAATGGGGTCCCGGTCATTGAAAACAGAGTGGGACTGACCGAGGGAACTGAAGAGTTTTTTTTAAAGATATTTGCTTCTTTTGTTAATCAATTATATTTAATAACTGACATTTATCGAGTGTTATTTGTTAATTTAATGTAATCTTTACCACCTGAATAGTTTGATAGATCTTCCTGAGTGGTTTTAAACTGTACATTTAACAAAGGGTCAGAAACATGCTTATACTTAAGCATGCAATTTTTTATTTGTTTTATTTATTAGTATTATTATTTATTAGTACCCTGTGCAAGCAGTTCCAATAAAACTTTGCATAAAACTTCAAGAACGTCACATGCTCACATCTCTTGTCTTTGTACTTTTTTAATGTAAATCCAAATTAAAATACTAATAAATAAATTGGGGGGTGGCATCGGGAAGATAAGCGGAAGATAATGGATAGAAGTCTATTCCTAATAAAACACTGTACAAGGTTTTAAACCAATTGAAATTATTCTAATAAAACAAACCCCCCGCGACCCTAATAGAGGATAAAGCTAATCAATATAATTGATGGATGGATGAATAAATTGGCAGCCAAGTGACAAAACCATATAAGCTTAGTGATTAGTGTTGGGCTCAATCATCAGTCTAAAGGTTGTGGGTTTAAATCCCAGGCCTACTGAATGTACTGTACCAATGTGAGTCCTTCAGAAGGTAACCCTATATGACCTCATTGCTCCAGGGGGGCTGTATGACCAACCCTGTGTTCTGACCCCAACCAAGTTGTGGTATTTTGGATTAAAGCATCTGCTGAATGACCCAATGTAAATGTAAAACTATAAATATCTCATTTTCCAAATGCCATCCATGAACTATAGAAACAGAAGAGAAAACTTTGCGGGCTGAACACTTTCAGGTTGAATCGACTGTTATATTTGTGTAAGTGATACAGCACTTTTTGTGTAGGACAGCTGTCAGGGGATGTTGGCTAAGGTTCTTGAAACACTAACTGCTCTGTCCTACGATGATGTTCTTACCTAATGGTTGCAGGTGGTAAAAGCCTTTCTGGCCACAGTTTCTGTGCATGACTGTCCAGAAGCATTAGGTTTTCTAGAGCAGATTTTAATCTGTTGTGGTTTTTAAATACTGAGGGTATTAGTCCTCTAGAGGACCCGTTCACAAGCCATAAGTGGAATGGGCTCAGACTGTTGAATCTCCTAATCATAACATCCTCTCAATGCGGCAGGCTTATTTGTTCAGAAGCTCTCCTACTGCTTTTGAGCCACACTGGGGGTGGATGTGGGGGGGGGGGGGGCCCTCC
>JAFMOD010000244.1:2791298-2821271 GCA_019802435.1 Corydoras maculifer
GGGGGGGGGGGGGGGGAGTTCTCCATGCCCGTCCAGGGGAGAACGTTTCGGGCGCTGGGCAGATACATCCAGGACAGGGCGCCAATCTATCACTGGGCACATACTCACTCACACAGACACACTCTATATGGGGCAATTTGAAAAACTTCACCCAGATGGGGATTCGAACCAGGAATCCTTAGTGCTGAGAGGAGAACATGCTAAACACTAAATCACCAGGCCATCCTTTAACGTTCTTAAATCTCATTGTCCTTCTCAAGTGTAAAGTTAAATTTGTAAGTTTTAGTTTGTATTTTGGATGCTTTATAATAAATTCATTGGATTTACACTGATTTATGTGGAAAGGGGGGGGGTGTCTTAGTATTTATTAATTAGGTATTTCACTGACGGTTTGTGGACGGAGTAGCAACAAAAATGGAAGTTCCACTGTAATTGGTAATTAATAACTTCTAGTTATTAGTTTTTTAAATTTGAAGCTTTTTATTTATTTGAATAGATTTTATTTATTTTAACATATTTTGGAACTTTTTTTGTGAAATATGTTATGGTATTGATTTTCATTTGCATTTTTTACCTTTAAAATGTTTTAGATGTTAACTTACTGGTTTGTCGACAGTTTATTATTTTGAAATCTTTGTTTAATTAGTTTCCGTCGTTCAGAAAACAGAAGCTTAAGCCTAGCTGTGCAGTGTTACATGCCTTCATATTTCTTTTTTTTGTATGCTGATGAGTTTGCTCTGTCCAGTTCCAGAGTGGCAGGGTGACGCCCCCACGGCGAGCGCCGTCACCTGATGGTTTCTCACCTTACAGTCCAGAAGAGACGAATCGCAGAGTCAATAAGGTTATGAGGGCCCGTCTGTACCTCCTTCAGCAAATAGGACCAAATTCTTTTCTGATTGGAGGCGATAGCCCTGACAATAAATACCGTGTCTTCATTGGTCCTCAGGTAATATTATTATTTGGTGTTAAAGCTTAATTTAACTGGACACACACTCACTCACACACACACTCTATATGGGGCAATTTGGAGAACTCAATTGACCTTGATCCATGTTTTTGGACTGTGGGAGGAAACCGGAGAACCCAGAGGCAACCCACGTGGACACGGGGAGAACATGGAAACTCCACCCAGATTGGGATTCCAACCGGGAATCCCTAGCGCTGAGAGGAGAACATGCTAAACACTAAGCCATGCCGCCCGTGAAGCAATATTTCTATCCATCCATTGTCTTCCGCTTTATCCTCTAGTATGGTTGCGGGGGGGGTTCCCCATGCCCATCCAGGGGAGGACGTTTTGGGCGCTGGGCAGATACACCCAGGACAGGACGCCAATCTTTTACTGAGCACACACTCACTCACAAAGACACACTCTATATGGGGCAATTTGGAGAATTCAATTGACCTTGATCCATGTTTTTGGACTGTGGGAGTAGGAACCTGTAGGAAACCCACGCTGACACGGGGAGAACATGGAAACTTCACCCAGATTGGATTGGAACGGGAATCCCTAGTGCTGAGAGGAGAACATGCTAACCTCCAAGCCACCGTGCCCTCCTTGGATTAGACTTGATTTACATTTTTCAGTGTAAAACCCTGTTTGTTCTGAATCTTAAAAATAAAATGAGTCATATGGATCTGGGTTCAGTCTGCTTCAGATTCATTTGGGTTATAAATGCCAATAAATATACAGGTGGGAAAGGGCATAACTCTAGTGTTTTTTTCCTGCAGACGTGCAGCTGTGGCCGAGGAGCCTTCTGCATCCACGTGCTCTTCGTCATGTTGAGGGTCTTCCAGCTCGAGTCGTCAGAGCCACTGCTCTGGAGAAAGACTTTGAAAAACTTTGAGGTACTATCTAACTTCTAACTATCTTATGTTCTAATGAAGCGTAATGATGATGCTGTGGTGACACTTTATATTGTAATGGACCTGATTACGCCACTAATGTTCCAATTTCAAATTCCATCCATCCATTATCTTCCGCTTGTCTGGAGTTCGGGTCGTGGGGGCAGCAACCGAAATAGGGAGACCCAGACCTCCCTCGCTCCAGCCACCTCCACCAGCTCAACTGGGGAACCGCATGGCGTTCCCAGATCAGCTGAGAGATATAAACCCTCCAGCGTGTCTTCCCCGGGGTCTCCTCCCAGCTGGACTTACCTGAAACTCCTCCCTAGGGAGGCGCCCAGGAGTTACCAGATGCCCTAACCACCTCAACTGTGGGTGTGGCAGCTCAGTGGTTAGGGTGTTGGGCTATCAATCTGAAGGTTGTGGGTTCAAATCCCAGGTCCACTGAAGTTACCAATGTGGCTCCTTGTGCAAGACCCTTAACCCTCATTGCTCCAGGGATGTTGTGTTTAACCCTGTGCTCACCTTGTAAGTCACTTTGGATAAAAGCATCTGCTAAATGACCAAATGTCATGTAACTGGCTCTGTGGAACCGTGAGGCGTTCCCAGACCAGCTGAGGGATATAATCCCTCCAGAGTGTCCTGGGTCTTCCCCAGAGTCTCCTCCCAGCTGGACTTGCCTGAAACACCTCCTTAGGGAGGTGCCCAGGAGGCATCCTTACCAGATGCCCTAACCACCTCAACTGTGGGTGCAGTAGCTCAGTGGTCAGGGTGTTGGGCTATCAATCTAAAGGTTGTGGGTTCAAATCCCAGGTCCACTGATGTTACCAATGTGGCTCCTTGAGCAAGACCCTTAACCCTCATTGCTCCAGGGATGTTGTGATTAACCCTGTGCTCACCTTGTAAGTCACTTTGGATAAAAGCATCTGCTAAATAACCAAATGTAATATAAATGTAATGTAACTGGCTCCTTTCGACATGGAGGAGTAGCGGCTCCACTCCGAGTCTCTCCCGGATGACCGAGCTTCTCACCCTATCTCGAAGGGAGAGCTCAGATGCCCTGCCGAGAACCCATTTCGGCCGCTTGTTTTGGCGATCTTGTACTTTCGGTCATTACCGCAAGCTCATGAGCACAGGTGAGGGTCGGAACGTAGATCGACGGGTAAATGGAGAGCCTTGCCTTATGGCTCAGCTCCTTCTTCACAACAACAGACCTGTATAGGGTCCGCATCACTGCTGACCCCACGCTGATCCGTCGGATCTCACGTTCCATATTACCCTCACTCGTCAACAAGACCCCGAGATACTTGAGGCAAGATCTGATCCCTGACCCAGAGAGGACTCTCAATTACAAATTACAAACCTTAATTAAAATGGGTCTGCAATGTGATGCGCTGTAACGTGGTTCCTCACAGCAGGAATGTCCTCGCTTTGTCTCTCTGACAGGACGATGCTTTCTTTGTGGTGTTTGCAGGTTCTTCATGTGACTGTGGAGTTTTCTTCCACGACATAAATCAGTTGAATTGAAGCTTCTTTATTTGCACTTTTGATTTATTGATCTCTGTTTAAGCTGTGGGTGGCACGGTGGCTTAGTGGTTAGCATGTTCTCCTATCAGTTCGAATCCCAATCTGGGTGAGTTTCCATGTTCTCCCCATGTCCGTGTGGGTTTCCTCCGGGTTCTCCGGTTTCATCCCACATTTCAAAAACAAAGATCAAGGTCAATTGAATTCTCCAAATTGCCCCATTTAGAGTGTGTTTGTTGTGAGTGAGAAAGTGACCAGCTATAGATTGGCGCCCTGTCTAGGGTGTATCTGCCCAGCGCCCGAAACGTTCTCCGCTGGATGGGCATGGGGAACCTCCCCGCAACCCTAATAGATGATATTATCTTCAGTGGAAGATAATGGATGGATGAATGTTTTAGCTGTGTAATATTTTATATTCTTATGTCTTATTTCTTTGTTTTTTGTTTATTTCTTTGGGTATTAAACTTGCAATGCACTAGAAGTTTTTATATTATGATCTTTATTTATAATCTTCTTTATTGCCCAATTTAAATTGAAATGTCAATTAATGTTGGTGTCTTCCCTCTAATGGAATAATGACCGGTCCAGGCTTTAATCTGAGGAGTACTAGGATAGGCCAGAAGCTATATGAAGAATTAGAACAGTTTATATATGTATTTCAAAACCTTTATCTGTGGGTCATCCCGTATTGTCCCTTTTTAGGTGGAGAGCTTGTTCCAGAAGTACCACAATCGGCGGAACTCACGAATCAAAGCGCCCTCTCGCACTACGATTCAGAAGTTTGTTTCCCGAATGTCGAACTCCCACACCAACTGCAGCGCCAACTCCTCACCCTCCAGCAGTGAGAACAGGTCAGTATGAGAACAGCTAAGGGGTGCCAACACTGAGCATTAATTGATGGGTGGAGAGCATCCACTAAGCTTGGGTGAGACTGAACAGACTCCCCCCTATCTTAAATCTAATAAAGAATTTGACAGAACTAGCCATATAGTTTTTGTAATCCTTAAATAATGAAGTTTTTTTGATATTTTAAAGAAACCATTGGAATACCAATCTTTTCTGTTGAGCTTAAGATTCAAAGCTTTTTTATTGTCATATGCACATTAAAGAACCATGTTTCCCTGTGCAATGAAATTCTTACTTTGCCGTCCGCCCTGGATGGGTAAGAAAAAGTAAATATAATAATTTATTCATTTATTGTTAATGAATAATTTATTATTTATGGCATCAACTATTCATTCATTCTTTATCTCCCGCTTATCCTCTATTAGGGTTGCGGTGGGGTTCCCCATGCCCATCCAGGAGAGAACGTTTCGGGCGCTGGGCAGATACACCCAGGACAGGGCGCCAATCTATCACTGGGCACACACTCACTCACACACACAAACACACTCTATATGGGGCAATTTGGAGAACTCAATTGACTTGATCCATGTTTTTGGACTGTGGGAGGAAACTGGAGAACCCGGAGGAAACCCAGATGAAGATTCGAACTGTAAATCCCTAGCGCTGAGAGGAGAACATGCTAACCACTAAACCACCATGCCCCCCTACATAATCTTTTGAGAAAGAATTTATTTTTTAATTGTGCAAAGTTGCATTATATTGCAGTAGTCCGGTGTAGAGTTTAGTTTTATTATGATGTTGGGGAGGGGGGGGTAAACTTTACTTAATGAAAAAACCTATGTGAAAGAATTTGCTTGCGTTTCAAGCACTGTCCTGTTCTATCATTAGTATAAAGGACGAGGAGGAGCAGATGTGTCCGATCTGCCTGCTGGATATGCTGGATGAGGAGAGCTTGACTGTGTGTGAGGAAGGCTGCAGGAATAAGCTGCACCACCACTGCATGTCCATATGTGAGTTTGCTCAGTCACATGTACACCCACACATTCTGCTTCACTTGCACATGAATAACCAGTGTTTGTAAGATAATCACGATGTTAAGATTTATTAATCATACGAGTGGCACAGCATCGTCATGATGACATTTTACAAGAAATTACTTAATGTGCCAGTGGTCAGAACTTCAGACCAAGTGGCACAATTCGCCCATTTTCCATCCATCCATCCATTATCTTCCACTTTATCCTATTTTAGGGTCGCGGGGGGGGGTTCCCCAGGGGAGAACGTTTTGGGCGCTGGGCAGATACACCCAGGACAGGACGCCAATCTATCTCTGGTCAAACACTTACACAGACACACTCTATATGGGGTAATTTGGAGAATTCAATTGACCTTAATCCATGTTTTTGGACTGTGGAAGGAAACCGGAGAACCCAGAGGAAACCCACGCGGAGACAGGGAGAACATGGAAACTTCAGCCAGATTGATACTCGAACCGGGAATCCCTAGAGCTGAGAGGAGAACATGCTAAACACTAAGCCACCGTTCCGCCCTCGCCATTTTGCTTAGAAAGAAAACTAGCTTTTTCCTGTTCGGATAAAGTGTGCTGCACGAATAACTTTATTTTGTTCTGTGTGAGTTGCTCCATCTGTTTGCTGGCATAATACATATTTTTATTTTTTTTTATGAATGTCGTCATGACGATGTCAGACACTTATTAAATTAATGAATTGTGCTGTTTTTAATCACGATTAATTACAAAAATGATTCATTGTCTCATCCCCAGTCACCATATGAACTCCACTACATAAGAAAACAAACATTATTTGACAAAAGTAAATAAAAAAAAAACTTTTTTGTTGAGTTTAGTTTATTAACTGGCTGCATGTCTAAAAGTGCATAGTCAGCACTCTTATAATGAAAGTAACAACACTTCCACTTCTTTAAAAACCCAGCCTAGTCCGAGGTCTTTTCAGCTCCGTCCACTGAATGTTTTAAGATTTCTTTTCCACAGCTTTTAAAAAAAAAAATTCACATCCACAATAAAACATCTCACTCATCATACTACATTATGCTAAGGCTGTTTTTAAGTGCTGTAGGTTTTGGCCTTTTTCATAGTCATCTTCTAATTGCTCTTCTTGGAGAGAGTGAGGGTGAGCTTTTTTTTTTAAATCTGCTGGTTTAAACAATTAATAAACAAGTTTTTTTATTATTATAATTTTTTTAAACATTATTATGTGTACACGTTCATTGTCCATGATTTTGTAAGTCCACTTATTAAGGAGAAATTTGAGAATGATGTAGTTAGTACTTTAGTAGTTAGTACTTTAGAAGATTTCAAAATGACGATTCAGCAGAAATGATGTGCTCATGTTATTGTTCTCGGTTATAACACTGATTCTAAGGTTGGTTCTCAAACATATACATTTACCCGACAGATTTCTGGCTTTATTAAATGTAAACAGAATGTTAGTTTTTATTGATAATCGATCGTTGATTGCAGGTTTAGTTGGTTTGTGCGGTGTACTTTAAGGTCTGTTTTTAAATAAATGTTTTCTTTCTTTTTTCTTTTTTCCAGGGGCGGAAGAATGCCGGAGAAACCATGAACCCTTAATCTGCCCTTTGTGCAGAGCCAAATGGAAGTCACATGACTTTTACAGGTGAATAATCCTAATGTGAAGGTTGACAACTTGATTATAAAGACGGGAGTTTCTGAACATTTTTCTCGGTGACGCGTTCCAAAAGGCGGCACCAGTTATAGCCAGTTCCTCTAATCTGACCTCTTAGAAAGGCAGTACCAGGAATACAAGCTATTGTTCGGTTCTTGACATTGTCACAAGACTGCCGAGCTTCCAGTCTGCGCAGGAAACACCTGCGATGTGGCTGAGGTGAAAGAGCAGGGAAGCCTGCTGTGAGGCTCAGAGATAAGACAATCAGATGAGGTTCAGGAAGCGAGGCAGGAGCGTCCACTGCACCGAGAGGAGCCACACGCAGGAAGAAACGGGCCTGTAGAAAAACAAGGCCATGGAAAACTCGCCCCCACCAACGCCATGAGCGACATTTACATTAAGTCATATAGCAGACGCTTTTATCGACAAATAAGAACATTACAAGTCAAAAGTTATGAAGAAAACCAAACACCCATCACTGTGAAACATATCCTAAAAGA
Source organism: Corydoras maculifer (assembly GCA_019802435.1). NCBI lineage: Eukaryota > Metazoa > Chordata > Actinopteri > Siluriformes > Callichthyidae > Corydoras > Corydoras maculifer. The sequence goes on from JAFMOD010000244.1 coordinate 2,798,677, forward strand.
CTGCCCCCGACACAACAAGAGGAAAACAAGAAGCCCAAATACCAAAAACCGTCGAGGAAGCTCTTACTTGGGAAAACTCAAGAGCGGTGCTGAGATATCTCACAGCTATAAAGATAAAAATGGAAATATAGGAGTGACTGGAAATATAAAGACAAAGCATCGCAGCATCTAATAACAGTCAGGTTTGATGATTCTACAGTGTAGTTGGTTTTCTGCATAACTTCTACATCTGGTCATTTAGCAGAGGCTTTTATCCAAAGTGACTTACAAGGTGAGCACAGGGTTAATTACAACATCCCTGGAGCAATGAGGGTTAAGGGTCTTGCTCAAGGACCCACATTGGTAACTTCAGTGGACCTGGGATTTGAACCCACAACCTTCAGATTGATAGTCCAACACCTGACTTGTTGTGGCTTTGGATAAAAGCGTCTGCTAAATGACTAAATGTAAATGGGTAGCATGTTCAGTCAAGAGCTGGAGCACTGTGCCAAGTCACTCAAAGGCCTAATACTAACCAACAGTCCAAACCTCAGCAGGGGGTCAAGAATTCCTCTGTCCCAAATGATACCTCTTGATCACTGGTGCTGATCCATGGGCAGCTGCCGCTCAGGAATTCCGGCTTTGTGCGTTATTTCGTTACAGAGTAAGTGGTTGTTAATGTTTAAGGTGTGACTCAAGTGGCTCTCACTTTGGTGAGGTGTAGGTGAGATTGGGTTACCGACGATTAAGCCTCTGATGGGAGAGGGGTGGGTGGAGACGGGGGTGATGTTCAGGTGTTGTGTGTGTTGGGGGCATCATGGCTTTGGAATTCTGTCTGGCGGATCTTCTCTCTGCGGTGAGGTGAACGAGACTGTGTGGCACCAGCTGTGTTTTGTGTGCCTTTCTCAGACTGAAATGCTAGCAGCGAGACATGTGCCTCCCACCCCTCTCAAATATGAATCCAGCTCTCATCCAGGACTCTCCCACACAAAAAGTCCTGAAACCATACCTTGTCTGTCTTCATGAAGCAACAATTATTCGGATTTCACCGAATAAATAGACGCTCTGTACTGAATTTAAGAAGGCAGATTCAGTCCTCCATCATAACCAGACTTAGTTTGGTTTGTAGTGAATTAAATAAGACCCACTTTGTTACAAAGGCACATTTTTAACAGTTTTCTTAAGTCCAAGTTCAAGTAGTTTATTTATATAGGGCTTTTTAAAATAGTATATTGTCACTATAATGAATAAGAAAAGGGGGCAGTCATGGGCTTGTGGTTGAGGAACCTGCCTTGTGACCTGAAGGTCCCCGGGTTTATTCCCAGTCCCACCAAGCACTGGATAAAGTGCCCTTGGGCAAGGGACATGACACCAATTGCTCCCCGGGCGCCGTATTAAAAGCTGCCCAACCTTCCGGGCACGTGTACTTACTTCATCAGTGTGTGTATGTGTGTGTTTCACTGTAACTTTAATTACAAAGCAGCTTTACAGTGTCAGCCTTGTGACCTGAAGGTCCCGGGTTCATCCCCAGTCCCACTAAGCAATGGCTAAAGTGCCCTTGGGCAAGGCACCTGACCCCAATTGCTCCCCGGGTGCTGTATACAAGGCTGCCCATGCTCCGGGCACATGTACTTACTTCACCGGTGTGTGTTTTTGTGTATGTGTGTGTTTCACTGCATGTATGGGTTAAATGTGGAGGACAAATTCCTCTGTGTGTAAAGCACAGTAGGCAAATACATCAATTTAATTAATTAATTAATTAATTAATTTAATTACAAAGCAACCGGTGGCACGGTGGCTTAGTGGTTGGCATGTTCTCCTCTCAGCGCTAGGGATTCCTGGTTCGAATCCCCATCTGGGTGGGGTATCCATGTTCTCCCCGTGTCCGCGTAGGTTTCTTCCGGGTTCTTCGGTTTCCTCCCACAGTCCAAAAACATGGATCAAGTCAATTGAGTTCTCCAAATTGCCCCATGTAGAGTGTGTCTGTGTGAGTGAGTGTGTGCCCAGCGATAGATTGGTGTCCTGTCCTGGGTGTATCTGCCCAGCGCCCAAAACGTTCTCCCCTGGATGGGCATGGAGACCCCCACTGCAACCCTAATAGAGAATAAAGCAGCTTTACAGTGTTATAAGCCTTTAAACCCCCAAAGAACAAGCTGAAGTGACAGTGGCAAGACAAAACTCCCTGTTGTGTTGGTGTTTTAAGGAAGAAACCTTGTGAGGACCGAGACTCAGTGGGGGTCTCATCCTCCTTGAGCGGCTGGGCAGCATCAACAGTGTAGGACACTAATGTAGAGATTGTGTGATGATCAGGTGACCCGTATTTAACAATTGAAAACTTTATTGGAGAAGTCCATTAAGGGTGTCCTGCAGGACCGGCAGACCAATAAGAATCCAGGTTCCATTCAGTATGTTTAGTGAACATAACCATTTAATAAACACCACCAACCAATGTTGCGCTCTTGTAATATTAATTGTGTGTGTGTTTGTAGTCATGAGTCCGTTGCTACGGTGGAGAGTTCCACAAGTCGCTCCCCAGTTCAGGTAACAGCATCATCATCATCTGCTTCATCATCATCCCATGCTGAAGGCCAAAGGGTGGCTCATGAGGGCGACTTCTCTCTGCCTCACTATGGAGTTCAGCAGATTCCTCAAGCGTATAAGGAGCTGGCAGAGCCTTGGATCAAGGTTAGCCTCACTGATGCTTTTGGTATTAAAAGCAGGTTTGCTGCCAAAAAACACTGTTTTAGATGAAAATGGCAAAAAGAATTATGAAACTGAATTGGATACGCAATCGATCCAGCAAATGAGTAATAAAGAAAGAACTTTTCACCTTTTCTTTATTAATACACCTGACCCAGTCCGTTAGTTCAGTATGAATGATGTTATAACACTCAACAAGTTTACTTTTTATGTTTAGAGTGTTACTGCCACACTTACTTACTACAATATAGTCCCAGGTTCAATTTTATTATTATTAATAACAATAATAGAAATAATAATAATAATAATGGCATTGGTGGTTTAGTGGTTGGCATGTTCTCTTCTCAACTCTAGGGATTCCCGGTTCGAATGGCAATCTGGGTGGAGTTTGCATGTTCACCCCGTGTCCCCATGTTCCTCCACGTTCTCTGGTTTCCTCCCACAGTCCGAAAAAACATAGATCAAGGTCCATTGAATTCTCCAAATTGCCCCATTTAGAGTGTGTTTGTGTGAGTGAGTGTGTGCCCAGTGATAGATTGGCATCCTGTCCTGGGTGTATCTGCCCAGCGCCTGAAACGTTCTCCCCTGGATGGGCATGGGGAACCCCCTCGACCCTAATAAAGGATAAAGCAGAAGGTAATGGATGGATGGGTATTGCTGGCATGGTGCCTAAGTGTTTAGCACATTCTCCTCTCAGCTCTAGGGATTCCCGGTTCGAATCCCAATCTGGGTGGAGATTCCATGTTCTCCCCATGTCCACGTGGGTTTCCTCCGGTTTCCTCCCACAGTCCAAAAACATGGATCAAGTCAATTGAGTTCTCCAAATTGCCCCATATAGAGTGTGTCTGTGTGAGTGAGTGTGTGCCCAGTGATAGATTGGCGTCCTGTCCTGGGTGTATCTGCCCAACGCCTGAAACGTTCTCCCCTGGATGGGCATGGGGAACCCCACCGCGACCCTAATAGAGGATAAAGCGGAAAATAATGGATGGATGGATAATAGTATTTATTTTGGTTATTAATCCATCCCTCCTGTCACTTTCCAAATACATACTGATGAGTAAACTGGAAATACTTATATAATTAACCTCATGATTAACTGAGGTAAGACTGAGCTACCTCATTAAAACCTTCACCATGAAATTGTAGATAAGAATCTAAGGGTCAGAGATGACTGAAGTGATGGCACACAGACATTTTACCTGTAAATTACAAACTAATGAGAAGTAGATGCACAGTCTTAAAGGTGGTCTGAAAAGCAGGTTCGTGAATATAATTAAATCATGAATAATTAACAGCTAATTAAACAGTTTTATAGTTAATTACTATAAATATGTAATATAGTTGCTGTATGTTTCACTTTCTTTTCTGAAATGTCCTGATGATCCTTTTATGCTCTCGTCCTTCTTTCATCCTCTAATGTTGCCGACCGTTTATCTCTTTCAGGTGTTTGGAATAGAGCTGGTGGGTTGTCTGTTCTCCCGAAACTGGAACATCCGAGAGATGGCACTGCGCCGGCTGTCACATGATGTGAGTGGGGCTCTGCTGTTGGCCAATGGCGAGCACTCGGTGGCAGGAGCTGGGGCAGGACTTGGAGCGGCAGGAAATGAAATCTCAGGGGAAGTGGTGGTGGAATCGTGCTGCAGTGTGCTCTCCATGGTCTGTGCAGATCCGGTCTACAAGGTCTATGTGGCTGCGCTGGTAAGAACGTGACCGACGTCTCACCAAGTTAAAGTTTATTACAGAGAATAATTCATTAACCACACACACTACATAAACAAAAGGATTTGGACGTGTCCATTACACTTATAGGGGCATTCATGACATTCGGTCATTTACATTTGGTCATTTATTGGACGCTTTTATCCATGGTGACTTACAAGGTGAGCACAGGGTTAATCACAACATCCCTGGAGCAATGAGGGTTAAGGGTCTTGCTCAAGGACCCACATTGGGAACTTCAGTGGACCTGGGATTTGAACCCACAACCTTCAGATTGATAGCACAACACCCTGACCACTGAGCACTGGATGACCTCACATTTTAAATGGCCCTCACCTTTTCAGCTATGACAGCTTTATAAACTCTTTTGGAAAGACTTTGTACCTGTGTAAAGAATTTTTTTTTTGCCTATTTATCCAGAACATATGTGAGATCAGACTCTGATGCTTGATAAAAGATTTGGCTTCTGATCTACATTCCACTTTATCCTGAAAGTGTTCATCAAAACCATCCATCCATCCATTATCTTCTGCTTTATCCTATATTAGGGTTGGGGGGGGGGTTCCCCATGCCCATCCAGGGGAGAACGTCTCGGGCGCTGGGCAGATACACCCAGGACAGGACGCCAATCCATCACTGGGCACACACTCACACACACAGACACACTCTATTTGGAGAATTCAATTGACTTGATCCATGTTTTTGGACTGTGGGAGGAAACCAGAGAACCTGGTGGAAACCCACGCGGACACTTACCACCATAGAATAACCTAATAGCAGTGACTGACACACTTGGGATGTGACCAGTTAAAGGAATAATTTTATATTTATTCATGAAAACGGGTAGTTTTAGTCCTTAGATCTGATTGGCTGAGCCATTTGTGCAGCCAAGTCGTTATTAAGTATCATTATATTTATGAAAAAATTTATATTCATATACTTTTAAGTACAGAGTAATACAGTCCCAATTAAGCACTAAGCCTGTTGCTGTTGTTTTTTATAAACTATATTCTGTAATATGGCCACAGTATTTGGGTGTTCCACAAACTGGTATGCTGTTACTCAGCGATCAACATTCACTTTGATAGCCGGACTAGATTACGTTGCGGAAGACCATTTTATTAACGATTTTGCTTTTAAGAAACACATTTATGAATCCAACCATTTTTTTGATTATAGTGTATTTATAACCATTTTATAAAAGCATTAAGGCATTTGAGGTTGTGCATTTTTGTTAAAAATCACTGGAAACAGGTGCTTCTGTACTCCACATCGCGTCCTGCCTAATAACACCTCTTTCCTGTATTTTATTCACAATAATGCACACAATCTCCAACCATCAGCGACTTGGACCGGAGCGATTTGCCATATGTCTCTTGGCTCCCACTGCAGCATCCTTCACAAAAGATTTTTACATTTCAGCTGTTTACTAGACCACTTGCCTTTTTGTGACACTTACCGCGTGCCTGACACTCATCACATGACCCTGTCACAAGCATGGCAGCTTGTGTATTCTCATGACTACACAGGCACCCGGGTTAAACCGCACACATAGGAAATTGCTCAACACCAACCCAGCTCATCATCCTCCCATTTCATTTTTTAAAATTTTTTATTATTTGTTTAAACTGAAGTTCACCTCCAAATTAAAGACCCAGTATTGTCCTATTCATCAAGCCCCAGATGTTGCCTCAACTAAACTGTCCTCTAAAATATTAGAATTCTATATTTGGTAATAGCTGAAATTATTTAGGGTCTTTTAATTTGTTATTTTAGTCTTTGTTTAGTCTGTTTTTTTTCCTGTGTACTTAGTGGAAGCAAAGTTCAGTGTTACATGCAGGAGCCGTGACTAGTTCTAAAGTTCGCATTAAACCAGGAAGTCTGAAAACAGCAGGGATCTTCAAGCTGGGGCTTAAAGTAAAGGTTTTTTACCCCCCTTTCTTAACCTACTTTTGCTTCTCTGGGACTATTTTCATGGCATAATTCTAGGAGTTGGAGGTTTCCCTGAGGCTTTTTTTTTTCTCCAGTGCTTTATGAAAAGAAAAGATCTGTCCACTCGGGGGCTTTCCAGCATATTAAGTGTTGTTGAATTTTGTATTCTTTGAACAAAGAAAACGGGGGGGGATGGTATCTGTGGACTTAAAATACCTTAGGCATTTTTTGTTTGAGGGAAGGTCAGCAATTGTCTACGTATAAGTGGAAGAGCTTCAGTGCTGTGCAGAGGGTTCATGCAGCGATTTGTATCTGCTGCATCGCTGTTCTCAAACCCTTTAATGGCAAAGAACTTTCCTTAGGTCTCTCGTTACAAGGAACGGAGAACCTTCATCAGTCCAGTGAGTGTTTGCGATGTTATCCAGGATTCAGATTTGACTTCTCTAGGAGGAGGCAAAGCCGAGCGTTTGTGCTCTGGGCAGCACTCCAGTACAGTGCATTATCAGTCACCGCTCCCTGTCTTTTTTCGTTGTAGGGGTCAGGGTGAACCGTTTCTCACACACCAACATAAACACCCACACGGAGCAAACTGTGAACATGTCTGATTCTTCGTTCCGGTCCTGCCTTACACGTTCTCACAAGAAAATCCAGCGAGATGGAAAACAGTGCATCGATCTATTGATTCAACATCAGTTATGCCCAGGTGTAGCCCCTTGGTGTCATGTAACACCTGGAATTAGCACCTCCACCTCAGTCAGATTGTCCTAGGTTTGATTCCTGAGACTCTGGGATCGTTCTGAGTATGCATCGCATGATCAGCTCCTGTCTTTGGGAATGTCCTGTGTGAGCTGTGTTCCTCCTACAACAAAGGAAGAGGACCAATACTGAAAAAATACTATATAAAATCATCCATCCATCCATTATCTTCCACTTTATCCTCTATTAGGGTCGTGGAGGGGTTCCCTATGCCCATCCAGGGGAGAACTTTTCGGGCACTGGGCAGACAGGACACTAATCTATCACTGGACACACTCACTCACAGAAACACTATTTGGGGCAATTTAGTGCATTTAATTCACCTTGAATCTATGTTTTTGGACTGTGGGAGAAAACCGGAGAACCCGGAGGAAACCCACGCAGACACGGGGAGAACATGGAAACTCCATCCAGATTGGGATTCGAACCGGGAATCCCTAGTGCTGAGAGGAGAACATGCTAACCACTAAACTACCGTGCCACCCTATAACATTATTAGTATTGTTAGAATTTTATTTATAAGCACCTTTCAATGTACCCAAAACACAAAACAACATGAAAATAAAAGCATACAATATTCATAGTACAAAAATAAAAAGTGTCTATACATCCATCCATTATCTCCCGCTTTATCCTCTATTAGGGTTGTGGGGTGGTTCCCCATGCCCATCCAGGGAGAACGTTTCGGGCGCTGGGCAGATACAGCCAGGACAGGACACCAATCTATCACTGGACACACACTCACTTACACACACACACACACACACACACACACACTCACACACTCTATATGGGGCAATTTGGAGAATCCAGGAGACCTTGATCCATGTTTTTGGACTGTGGGAGGAAACCGGAGAACCCGGAGGAAACCCATGCGGACACGGGGAGAACATGGAAACTAGTAAACCAGTAAAAGTATCTTGTACTGTATGTGAAAGTGAACAGGTAGCTCATGTAATAGTATTAAAGTGGGAGTTGTATGATACAGAGTCTGGTGTGTGTGAGGACCCTTGCTGCTGCATGCTGGACAGACTTGACTGGCATTAGCAAATAAGTCATAATCTGAAGATTGGGTTACAAACCCAGAGTCCAGCCAATGTGGGCCCTCAACCAAGGCCCTTAATTCTAAAAGCTTCTGGGGCACCATATTATGAGTCTACATGTAAATTACTTTAGATGAAAGCATCTGCAAAATGATTGACGTGTAATATAAGAAAATGCATCCATAAAAGAATCTAATGTTTACACTGTGGCATCAACTAATTCTGTATTATTCTATTCAAAATTCAGATATCCCAACATCCCTACAAACAAAGGCTATAATAAAAGTTACTGATTACACTTGTAGTATTCATATATATATATATATACACATACATACATACATACATACATACATACATACATACATACATACATGTGTGTGTGTGTGTGTGTATGTATGTATGTGTATATATATGTGTATGTATGTATGTGTGTATATATATATATATATACACACACACACACACACTATATATATATATATATATATATATATATATATATATATATTAAACATTTGTCGCTTATTGTGTTTCCTCCCTAGAAAACCCTGCGTGCCATGCTTGTGTACACACCATGCCACTCTCTGTCGGAGCGCAGTCGCCTCCAGCAGCTGCTCCGGCCCGTGGTGGAGACCATCTTGGTTAAATGTGCCGATGCCAACAGGTGCTGCACTGCTCAAATCCTATAGTCTCCAGCTTTACAGGCTGATTGCTGCCACCTAATGATTAATAACTGCAATTGCAGTTAGAAATGTTTATTCAATGTGAATACAAGATTTATTGGATGGGTGCTAATTCATTTCTTAAATATTTTTTTCCTCCTCTTTCTAGCCGCACCAGTCAGTTGTCGGTGTCCACGTTACTGGAACTGTGTAAAGGGCAGGTGGGAGAACTGGCTGTGGGCAGAGAGATTCTGAAAGCAGGTATGAGGTTGGGGAATGGGAAACTAAAATGGGGACTGGGTTCTTTTAGTCTGTCATATACACTCTATGTTCAAGCATGTTGCAGCACCTTTACCTGTCCATATGTCTTTGTCCTTACATTTAAATAAGCATTTGTGAATTTAGGCACTGAATAAAATGGTTTCAAAACTGTTCCCGAAAAGTTAAACATACCGTGAATGTGAATGTTCTAGATTTTATGCGATCGGGACATTTTGATATATTTTATACTAAGATATGGCTTTTTATTGTACTTATTATTTTATATACATTATCTTTAAGGTTCCATTGGTATAGGTGGCGTGGATTATGTCCTGAATTGCATCCTGGGATCTCCAACCGAGGCTAACAACTGGCAGGCTCTTTTAGGTCGGCTCTGTTTGATTGACCGGCTACTCCTGGAGTTTCCAGCTGAGTTCTACCCCCATATAGTCACAGAGTCTGGACAGCAGCAGAACCAAGCTGAGAGGTACAGAATTGTTACACATCTGAATTATAAATCATTTAAATGGTATTTGCAGTATTGACAGTAAAGTCCTGAGTTGCATTTGACGTTTTTCATATTGATATTCCATATATAGAGACATCTCTCATGTTGTGAGAATATTAAATAAGAAAAGTATTAATGTGAAAAATAATAGAATCTGTAATGACTTCAGGTCAGACTCTGTCTGATCCTTTACATTTAAAAGACTGAAAATGGATAAAACGGACATAAAAACACATTGCATAGAGAATAAATGTAGTTTATACTAAAAACAGAACAAAGAAATGATGTATACTGTGTTTTATGTTGTTTAATTAAATATATGTATATAAAGACAATCTATCGCTGGGCACACACTTAATCATACACACTCTGAGAATTCAATTTGGAGAACTCAATTGACTTGATCCATGTTTTTGGACTGTGGGAGGAAACTGGAGAACCCGGAGTAAACCCACGTGAACACAGGGAGAACATGGAAACTCCACCTAGATTGGGATTTGAAACGGGAATCACTAGTGCTGAGAGGAGAACATGCTAACCACTAAGCCACCGTGCCGCCCATATCATATGTTCGTGTGTGTGTGTGTATATATATATATCCCCCCCCCCCCCCCCCCCCCCCCCCCCCCCCCCCCCCCCCCCCCCCCCCCCCCCCCCCCCCCCCCCCCCCCCCCCCCCCCCCCCCCCCCCCCCCCCCCCCTGGCTATCGCAGAGGAGATGGACATTCTAGATGCAGTGCACCTAGGCCTTGAGGACATGCAGCTTGTAGCAGGACAACACAGTGAGGCCTTCCTGGACCCGGCAGCACCTCACAACTCCCCTATTTCCACCGAGAGAAACTCGCCTACTCAATGCCTGCAGGACAAACCCTCTCAAAGCAAAGTCTCCCGTTTTGGGGTAACCTCTACCAAACCAACTGATGAGACATCCGAGAGACTTGCATCTGCCATCACTGGACCTACCGATCCCCTGAAACCACCAGTTCTGCCCCGTAGCCCCCACAGGCCCCTGAATCAGTGTCTTAATTCACATTCTCCCTCCTCCAGCCATCCACCTCCACTCCCATCCTCATCCATATCTCAAAGCCGACCACAGAGTTTCGTCCCATGCAAGCTCGCGTCTTCCTCCCCTGGTGCCCAACGCAAGTTTTCCATGCCGAAAGTAAATAAAGACCCTGAAAAACTGCCCTCACCTATATTCTCCCAGGCCAGACCACTGCCTTGTAACCACATCCATCACCCCAAGCCCTCGCGTCCATCTTTGTGCTGCTCAACCACTTCTCCCAAAGCTCAGTGTGTAGGACCTAAGGGCAACCTAAAGCTCGACCTCCCAGACATCTCTTTAGCGGAGAGTGTCGGGGGCCGTCCCAGCTCGGCGTTCGTCCCCAGCGATGACACCGTCTTCGTGCCCGTAGATGAAAAATACCGCGGCTTGGAGGCTTCAGCCGAACTCAACTCCAGCATGGAGGACCTACTGGAACCTTCGATGCCCATGGCAGATAACACGGTGACTTTCCAGTCCGAGGTGGCGGTACTGTCTCCAGAGCAGGCGGGTCCAGATCGTGAATACAGCCAAGACGTGACCCAAAACCAGAAGTGCAAGGAAAAAATGGAGGCAGAGGAAGAGGAGGCTCTGGCAGTGGTCATGGCAGAATCTGCCTCTCAGGATGCCCTTCCAATCATCCCTCAACTGCAGGTGGAGAAAGAGGAGGATGTCATAATCATTCAGGTGGATGTAAGTATTCATTAAGGGTGAGATAAGCAGCTGAAATATGTTTTATATTCTGTCCTCTCATGTCATTAAATCCTGACGTCTCCCTTTCCTGTTCCTCAGACACCAGAGACGCTGCCCGGTCATACCAAAGCTAAACAGCCCTACCGGGAGGGTATGGAGTGGCTGAAGGGCCAGCAAATTGGCCTCGGAGCATTCTCATCCTGTTACCAATCCCAGGACGTTGGCACAGGAACGCTGATGGCCGTCAAGCAGGTTGGGTTCTGCAATTATATATCGTATTTTCTGGACCATAAGGGGCACCGTATTATAAGGCGCAGTCTGAATTACGGGGTCTATTTCTGTATTTGACCCACGTATAAGGCGCACTGTACTATAAGGCGCAGTCTAAATTAAGGACTCTATTTCTGTACGGTACTTATTCTGTACAGCAGCGTATTATAAGACACTTGCTAAAACATACGATCTACAAGAAAAGTAAAGGATGCAAAACATTCATTCGTTCATTCATTATCTTCCGCTTATCCTCTATTAGGGTCGTGGGGGGGTTCCCCTAGCCCATCCAGGGGAGAACGTCTTGGGCGCTGAACAGATAGACCCAGGTCAGGGCGCCAATCCATCGCTGGGCACACACTCACTCACACAGACACACTCTATATGGGGCAATTTGGAGAATTCAATTAACTTGATCCATGTTTTTGGACTGTGGGAGGAAACCGGAGAACCCGGAGGAAACCCACGCAGACACGGGGAGAACATGGAAACTCCACCCAGATGGGGATTCGAACCAGGATATCCCTAGCGCTGAGAGGCGAACGTGCTAAACCACTAAGCCACCGTGCCGCAGGATGCAAAACAGTGATTTATAATTAAGTTTATTTTACTACTTGACAAAACACACATTATTTTTAATCACTCTTCTCCCACAAATCCATCAAAGTCCTCGTCTTCTGTGTCTGAATTAATAAGCTGTACTCTGGGTTCCCCCTCATCAATGTCTGAGTCAGTCTCATCACCAGGCGGATGTTCAGCAATGATGCCGGCTTTCGCGAAAGCTCGGACCACGGTCACAGCAGAAACCTTAACCCAGGCATCCACAATCCATTCACTGACGCTGGCGTAACTCGCCCGCCGCTGCCTCGGAGTTTTAGTAAACGTGTGTTCGCCGTCCATCATCCATCACTCCCACGCATCCCGCAACTTTACTTTAAATGCCCTGTTTACACCAATGTCCAGCGGTCGGAGTTCTTTATTAAATCCTCCCGGAATGACGGCGAGCTCCAAATTAATTTTCTTCACTCGGCTTTTTTAGCAGGGACGGTGATGTGTGGAAAAAAGCCACCCAGTTGCACAACAATTCTTTTATAGATTTTGAAACTCAGTACACGTATAAGGCGCACCGGATTATAAGGCGCACGTCCGATTTCTGGGAAAATTTTAGGCTTTTAGGTGCGCCTTATAGTCCGGAAAATACCTTATTATAAAAAAAAAAAAGTTTCACATCATTTTCCAGGTGTTTTTATCGACTATGAATCCAAAGCGACTTAGATATACATACAGGGACACCCCCTAGAGGGAGCAATGATTGTTCCGAGCCTTGCTCAAGGGGCTAACATGGTAACTTTAGTGGGCTTGGGATTTAAACCCCTTAATCTTCAGGTTGTAATGCGTTGCCTGCCTGTCTCCCAGCTTCCACAATCAGACCTCTACAACTGTGCTACCACGTTGATGGCACCACTGCGCCACCACGTAACATGTCATGATCATATACTTGCTTAGTAATCAGCATTAATGGTTCGTACCCTCACCTCCCATCAGGAGAACCTGTGTCCCATGGTATGAGGATACTAAATTAGAATTTCGTTTGATCGTATCATTTGAAACCATTTTTCTAGGAAAATGGCCTGTAAGCAGTCCAACTAGAAAACTCTTCATTAAACGGCACGGTGGTTTAGTGGTTAGCATGTTCTCCTCTCAGCACTAGGAATTCCCGGTTCGAAACCCAATTTGGGTGGAGTTTCCATGTTCTCCCCATGTCTGTGTCGGTTTCCTCCCACAGTCCAAAAACATGGATCAAGTCAATTGAGTTCTCCAAATTGCCCCATATAGAGTGTGTTTGTGTGAGTGAGTGTGTGTCCAGTGATAGATTGGCGTCCCGTCCTGGGTGTATCTGCCCAGCGCCCGAAACGCTCTCCCCTGGATGGGCATGGGGAACCCCCCCCACCCCGTGACCCTAATATAGGATAAAGCGGAAGCTAATGAATAGATGGATAAATGTAAGAAATCACTACTGTAATAGCTATTGTAGTGGGAGTGTAGTGGAACAGATGCTGGAAGTGGAACCAGTGATGATGGATGGTAATTATAGGTAACTAGGCCCCCTCATCAGACTTCTGAGGATGTTTCCTGCAAACTATGTAAACGTTAATTTGTGTTATTGGTCTTCTCTTGGTGTTTTTTTTCATACTTCATAGTGGTAGACCATGCACACAGCCTTCCTGACTCTGTGATGTGCTCTCATAGGTAACTTATGTGCGGAACACATCGTCCGAGCAGGAGGAAGTGGTTGAAGCTCTGCGAGAAGAGATCCGAATGATGGCTCACCTCAATCACCCCAACATCATCCGCATGCTGGGGGCAACCTGTGAGAAGACCAATTACAACCTGTTTGTGGAGTGGATGGCAGGTAAGGATCAGGTTAAGCGTTTGTGAGTGACCAGTCTACATGTGGAAAGTTGTGGAAACTTATTTTTGTATATAAGAATGAGAAAAGTAATGAAAAATGAAATAAAATAAGGTCCACTCCAAAATAATGTATAACTGTTTGAAATCATCCATTATCCTCCGCTTTATCCTCTATTAGGGTCGGGGGAGGGGGGGGGGGGGTTCTCCATGCCCATCCAGGGGAGAGCGTTTCGGGCGCTGGGCAGATACACCCAAGACAGGGTGCCAATCTATCACTGGACACACACTCACTCATACAAACACACTCTATATGGGGCAGTTTGGAGATTTCATTTGACCTTAATCCATGTTTTTGGACTGTGGGAGGAAACAAGAGAACCCGGAGGAAACCCATGGGGAGAACATGGAAACTCCACCCAGATTGGGATTCAAACCGGGAATCCCTAGAGCTGAGAGGAGAACATGCCAACCACTAAACCACTGTGCCATCCTCTATAAACACTCATATGATTAAGTGCCTAGTCAGCCACTTTTGTGTACATGTGCTTGAGGATCTATTCAGCTGATTGAGAACGATTTAAAAGATGTTATTGTCAAGTTTGTTATTTGTTCAAACCTTGTCGTTTTTTTAATCAACCTTTTCTAATGGCATCTGGTTTCCAGGTGGCTCCGTGTCACATCTGCTGAACAAGTACGGCGCCTTTAAAGAAGCTGTGATCATCAACTACATAGAGCAGCTGCTCCGAGGTCTGGCCTACCTTCACGAGAACCAGATCATCCACCGTGACATTAAAGGTGAGCTGCATGAAACGGCGACGCCTCACAAGAATAAATACAGCATTAATTTATTATGAACTGACTTTCTGATCCATAAATGTCTCCACAATACAAACCACATACATTTTCCATCCATCCATTATCTACCACTTTATCCTCTACTAGGGTCGCTTGGGGGTTCCCCATGCTCATCCAGGGGAGAACGTTTCGGGCGTTTTGGCACGTTTCGGGCGTGGGTTTCCTCCGGGTTCTCCGGTTTCCTCCCACAGTCCAAAAACATGGATCAAGGTCAATTGAGTTCTCCAAATTGCCCCATATAGATTGTGTCTGTGAGTGAGTGTGTGCCCAGCGATAGATTGGCGCCCTGTCCTGGGTGTATCTGCCCAGCGCCCGAAACGTTCTCCCCTGGATGGGCATGGGGACGCCCCCCCCCCCTGCGAACCTAGTAGAGGACAAAGTGGAAGATAATGGATGAATTCTTGTTTTGTATGATTCTAAGTTTCAACACTGTACAGCACGTTGTTGCAGCCACTGTTGTTTTAAAAAGTGCTTTATAAATAAATTTGAGTTGAGTTGGGTTTGCAGTTATGTTGGGCTTTAGCAGAATTTATTTTATTTTATTATTATTTTGTGTTCTGGACTGTTTTGTCGTTTATGTTAAAATCACTCTTATTATCCATCCATCATCTTCCGCTTTATTGTATATTGGGGTCTGGTGGGGTTCCCCATGCCCATCCAGGAGAGAACGTTTCGGGCGCTGGACAGATAGACCCAGTACAGGACACCAATCTATCACTGGGCACACACTCACTCACACACACACGCACACACTCTATATGGGGCAATTTGGAGAACTCAATTGACTTGAGCCATGGAAACTCCACCCAGATGAGGATTCGAACCGGGAATCCCTAGAGCTGAGAGGAGAACGTGCTAACCACTAAACCACCGTGCCGCCCGGCTCCCATCATGCTAAAAAAACAAAATAAATATTTGTTGAGTCACGCTTCCTTCTCTTTTGCCTCTCTCTTGTTCCAAGGTGCCAACCTGCTGATCGACAGCACGGGGCAGAGGCTGCGGATTGCTGACTTTGGTGCAGCAGCCAGACTCGCTTCCAAAGGCACGGGTGCAGGAGAGTTCCAAGGCCAGCTCCTTGGAACAATCGCGTTCATGGCACCAGAAGTAAGTCTAAATAAACACGCCGTGTGCCCACATAGTCCCAGCGGGCCTCAGTATTAAATACAATATGAGTCTTCTGACTTTCTACAAATAAATATGCTGCTTCATATACATCAGTGTTTCATACGAGTCCACTACAGAACACGACGTGAAGGCCTATTGATTTTGCATTT
Source organism: Corydoras maculifer (assembly GCA_019802435.1). Classification (NCBI taxonomy): domain Eukaryota; kingdom Metazoa; phylum Chordata; class Actinopteri; order Siluriformes; family Callichthyidae; genus Corydoras; species Corydoras maculifer. Next base: position 2,814,785 of record JAFMOD010000244.1, read on the forward strand.
TACTTTAGATATTTAAAGGTCAGTGGCCTCTAAAAAGGCTTCAGTCCAAGTCCGGTGACCACTCTGTGTGGTGTTTGGAGTCACATGACTCGCTGGAGGAACTGGGCAAAGTGGATTTAGATCTCTCACTAATTCCAAGTGAAAGGAAATTGTAATCCTTTTGAGAGGGCCACAATGGCCTGCGCCTTAATGCTTTGTGCTCTTTGTGAGCCAAAACCTTGTTTAATTAGGAGACAATTCAGTGGAACCTGCCTCCTCCCTGGCACTGAGCTTCATGTTGAACAGCATCCATCTTCTCTTATTCATCACTTTATACACACTAAATAATAAATACATTCTTTAGAGATTGATCTGTGAATGTTTTTTAAGGGCATAAATTACATTTACATTAACATTAAGTCATTTAGCAGATGCTTTTATCCAAAGCGACTTACAAATGAGAACAAGAAGTCAGAAAGTTATGAAGAAAACCAACTGTAAATTCATCAAACCTGATTGTTATTTGATGTTGTGTCCACCCCCCCCCCCCCCTTTATGCGTCTTCAGTAGTTTCTTAAAACTGCTTAGTGATTCTGCCTTACGGATGAAATTAAAAGACTCGTGCAAAGGCCAAAATAAAGAAGACTGAAATGTAGCTTTTAAACAGACGACATTCATCCATCCATTATCTTATGCTTTAATCCTCTATCAGGGTCGCGGGGGGGGTTCCTCATGCCCATCCAGGGGAGAACGTTTCGGGCGCTGGGAAGATACACCCAGGACAGGGCGCCAATCTGTCACTAGGCACACACTCACTCACACAAACACACTCTATATGGGGCAATTTAAAAAATTTAATTGACTTGAGCCATGTTTTTGGACTGTGGGAGGAAACCGGAGAACCCGGAGGAAACCCACGTGAACACGGGGAGAACATGGAAACTCCACCCAGATGGGGATTCGAACTGGGAATCCCTAGTGCTGAGAGGAGAACATGCTAACCACTAAGCCACCGTGCCATCCTGAAAGACATTTAGGTTTGTTAAAAATAAAGGGATCCTTTAGAGCCCTGTACGATTTTCAAATTTTCTAACAAACTTATTAAAGGTGTGGTTCTGTTCACACTGTGGGGCAAATACAATAAGGTAATACAAAACCGTGTGTTTTAAAATTTTTTGTATGAAATGCTATATCCATAGCATGTGTAATATCTACTGCAGAGGTTAATTACATGTTGCTTAATACAAGGGCCTGAGTGAAGCTTGAATGTGTACTCTTTGTTTGCGATGACCCTTTGTAATGGAGTTGTGTTGCTCAGGTGCTGAGAGGTCAGCAGTACGGCCGGAGCTGTGATGTGTGGAGCGTTGGCTGTGCCATCATTGAGATGTCTTGTGCCAAACCTCCATGGAATGCAGAAAAACATTCCAACCACCTGGCTCTCATTTTCAAGGTGAGGAATCCTTTAAGAGCAGGTTTCTCTGTGCGATCTTTCCATGACCCTGAGTTTGTATATGTATGTATGTGTGTATATATATATATATATATATATATATATATATATATATACACTGTGTCTGTCTGTGTCTGTGTCTGTGTGTGTGTGTGTCTGTCTGTCTGTGAGTGTTTGTGTGTGTCTGTGTGTGTCTGTGTCTGTGTGTGTCTGTGTCTGTGTGTCTGTCTGTCTGTCTGTCTGTGTGTCTGTCTGTGTGTCTGTCTGTGTGTGTGAGTAAGTGTGTGCACCCTAAAACGTTCTCTGCTGGATGGGCATGGAGAACCCCCCCCCACACACACACACAACCCTAGTACAGAATAAAGCAGAATATAACGGATGGGACATACTGTGTATATATATATATATATATATATATATATATAGGGGTTGCAGGGATGATAACATTTTGAAAAACTGAGAACCCGGAGAAAGCCCACGAGGATGCGGGAGGCAAACAGTCACCATGCAGCCGTGTGTGTGTGTGTGTGTGTGTGTGTGTGTGTGTGTGTGCATTTAAATTTTAAATGCTGTACTTACTGTTCGGAACCCTGGTTTATAAACTTTTTAGAACCAACACTAAGCGGCGGGGGCTTTATTTTAGCAATCTTTAATGAACCATTAACCGGACCGTTCATCCATCCATCCATTATCTTCTGCTTTATCCTCTATTAGGGTCGCGGGGGGGGGGTTCCCCATGCCCATCCAGGGGAGAATGTTTCGGGCGCTGGGCAGATAGACCCAGGACAGGACGCCAATCTATCGCTGGACACACACTCACTCAGACACACTCTATATGGTGCAATGTGGAGACCTCAATTGACTTGATCGATGTTTTTGCACTGTGGGAGGAAACCGGAGAACCCGGAGGAAACCCACGCGGACACGGGCAGAACATGGAAACTCCACCCAGATGGGGATTCGAACCGGTAATCCCTAGTGCTGAGAGGAGAACATGCAAACCACTAAGCCACCGGCTAGCACGTTTATTTATCATTATTAAATATCTTGTTGCTGTTTGTTATCATCAGATTGCCAGTGCCACCACCGCACCCTCCATCCCGCCACACTTGTCTCCAGGCCTGAGGGACGTCACCCTGCGATGTCTCGAGCTGCAGCCTACAGACCGGCCGCCCTCTCGCGAGCTCCTCAAGCACCCAGCCTTTCGCCACAGTTGGTAACACTGCGCGTCCTCGAGCTACTGAAGGCCCTGTGAGGCCTATCCCCTCACTGCTGTCAACCTCCAGCACTAGCACTAGCTCCAGTCCACACCCAGAGTCCCTGCTGTGGACTGAGCGCATTAATGCAAAAGCAAGTGCCTTCACCTTCACCGCCAGCGCCACAACCCTTCACGCTCCCGGGTCCACAGGCTTCCTGCACTTTGTGACGCCATTTCAATCATGTGAAAGTGCTTTTTATACCCCGTCTCTGTGCAACGGCACGAGGTCGAGTAGAACACTGGTGGAGATGTCTCGAATCTCTTAAATGTATGCATTCTGCTCTGTGCATTTTACTGTCGGACCATGATTCGTTTGTAACGTTGAGTACCTTCAGGGAACGATGATGCGATGCTGAACTCTCAGAAGGCGTGGTCAGCAGGCGCCATGCTGAATGTGAACGCTTCTTCTTCTTCTTATTATTAATTTTGCTTTCTTTCCTTCTTATTGTTTTCATATTTAGTAAAAATCCAACGTGTAAACGTCTGATCTGCTCGTCTTCCTGAGGTTCAATATTAGCTTTCTGGTTTAGCTGAGCGTCAGCCGGGGGACTTTCCTCCTGAACGTGATGATGTTCTAACGGAACGTTCCTCCGGAGGTCTCGGCTAAACCTTATCGATCTCGGACTCTCTGATCCGCCTTGTTGCGTTCAAAGCTGAATTGTGGTTCTTTTACTTTGGGCTTCTTTGTCGGATGTCGGAATTCCACGAGCCTTGAAAACAGTGTCATCTTATTCCTTTCGACGGGATTCTTTTCTCGGTGCTGTTCTTCTTAAGCTAATTACGTGTTTCTGAGTTGATCGAATATACGGTTCTTTAAAAAGCGATCTGTGTTCACTCGAGTGTCTGGTTCTTCTCGGGACGGCCCTGTCCGTTCCAGTGATTCTAAAATGCTGGTGATTGTTTTTTGGTGGAGGGATATTATACGGAGGTTCTGCCTTGCTTTCTTATGATGATCCGCTCCTTTGTTTTTGCTTTAAAAGCACTGAGCAGATCTCTGAATCATTGAAACTGTATGAACTGTAACTCTTCAAGCGTTGGTGGCGCTTGATTCGGCTAAACGAACGACGGCGTGGATCTTTCAGAGAATCCACTGCATTTACGAAACATTTCCAGCACGAAAATCCGGGATCCACGTCCTCAGATCTAGTCGGGTTAATGCCGACAATTTCGAGATTTATTTTTAAAACCGTGAATCGAAGAGTGTATTTAATGTAAAGTACAAGCTGGTCCAGTTTGAAGAGTTCAGATGTAAATATCTGTGAATTTTTGGTAGCTAAATTTATTTTACTTGACTCCTGTATTTTTATACCAGACTTTTTCCAGAAATCCATGTCTTTTTGTTTCCGCTCTGGATTCGATTACTCTTCCTTTCTTTCCAGTGTCTTTAAAAGCTTTAAATTTATGCACTCTCCGCCTTTTTATATACTGGAAAAGAAATCAGTCCACATCAATAAAGCTAATCAGTATTACTGAAATATATCTGTAATTCAGTACTTCAGTTATCCTTTGATTTTCCTTCTTGGTTTTACTGTAATGTATTTGATTTGACATCGTTGTTGTATGTTTTATGGATCTGAGCTGGACTGAATCGTGGAATAATGCTGTTTCTTGTCGTTTTGGTACTTTTGACTTTTTGTTTTCCTCGTTTTACTTCTTTTCGTGTTGAAGTCTATTGCTGTTTTATTCCAGTCTCTACTACCTCAGGTGTCTATAGAGTTTCCTCTACCAAAGTTCACTTTCTCAATATATATAATTATATATAAATATATAATAATTCTTTAATTCTTTCGACTGTTGTGTAAGATTTTTCTTGCTCTTCTTTTTAAAGATCTCCAGGGCTTAAGGGCTAATTTATATTAGCACCTTTTATATAGTGCAAATAAACTCTTGAAATCTCGGGGTTAAGGAAAAGCTCTAATTGGCGTAAGCTGTGTCCTTTTTATTTTAAGTTTATTCAAATGTTTTAAGTATTAAAGTTTTTACCCCGTTGCAAACATTTTTATAACAAATTTGACTTATTTTGGTGTTTTGTCTTTAATAAAAATGGATAATTGGTCTCATATCTCTTGTACCTGTAGTGTTTTTTTTCTTTAGTGGACAGCATGGTGGGGTAGTGGTAGCACCTCTGCCTCTACGCATTTGAGATCCAGGTTCGAATCCCAATCTAGGTGGAGTGCGTTTCCTCCGGGTCCTTCGGTTTCCTCCCACAGTCCAAAAACATGGATCAAGGTCAATTGAGTTCTCCAAATTGCCCCATATAGAGTGTGTTTGTGTGAGTGAGTGTGTGCCCAGCGATAGATTGGCGCCCTGTCCTGGGTCTATCTGCCCAGCGCCTGAGACGTTCTGGATGGGCATGGACAGAATAGAACAGAATAGAACCTTTAATCACACTGCACACAAAGTTCAGAACATGCCACTACAACCGACATAATGGTTATAGCGCGTCCGCCTTTCAGGTTTGAATTCCAATGTGTGGGTTTTTTAGGGTTCTCTGGTTTTCGCCCACAGTCCAAATACGTGGATTTAAGGTTAATTGGCTGCTCTAAATTGCCCCTGTATAGTGTGTCTCTGTGAGCGAGCAATTGAGTGTGTGTCCAGTGATAGATTGGCGCCCTGTCCTGGGTGTATCTGCCCAGCACCCGAAACGTTCTCCTCTGGATGGACATGGGGAACCCCCCCGCGACCCTAATAGAGGATAAAGTGGAAGATAATGGATGGATGGAAGATATGATGAGATGAGATATTATGTGTAGTTTTTAAAAATGAATAACTAGGTCAGGGCGGCATGGTGGTTTAGTGTTTAGCATGTTCTCCTCTTCGCTCTAGGGATTCCCGGTTCGAATCCCCATCTGGGTGGAGTTTCCATGTTCTCCCTGTGTCTGTGTGGGTTTCCTCTGGTTTCTCTGGTTTCCTCCCACAGTCCAAAAACATGGATCAAGTCAATTGAATTCTCCAAATTGCCCCATATAGAGTGTGAGTGAGTGTGTGTTCAGTGATAGATTGGCGTCCTGTCCTGGGTGTATCTGCCCAGCACACAAAACGTTCTCCCCTGGATGGGCATGGGGAACCCCACCCCCACCCTGTGACCCTAATAGAGGATAAAGCAGGAGATAATGGATGGATGAATAACTCTGTCTGGTCCAAACTTTTTATTCTGTTCTAAAAACTCGAGCAGCTGTTTATTTTCACTCCATAACACAAAACACGATGGAAAACGTTTGCCCTCTCAGTTTAATCTTCTCTGTGTGACGTTTTAATAACGTTTTAATAACGTTTTGATAACCTGTGCGTTATGTTTTTTTAATATTAAAGTTGTATTCACACGTTGTGACTGAAGCTCAGAGCTCAGGGTGAAGCATGGCGTGCTCTGTCGTCGTCATGGTGACGGCGCGGCGCCCCTAACGAGTTCCTATTGGTCAGCGCTCTCTCACCATACACCGTCACCCACTCGCGCCATTAAACCACTCATAACTAGGGGGGGGAAGTGCGCTCTCTGATTGGTCGTCGGTGTATCGGGGCGGGCACATGCGCGACCCTGCTGTTTACTGATTGGTCGCGGGACACGCGGGTCCTAACGTTCTGCAGATGGTACAGGTATGTTCTGCACGTATAAAAACACGAGGGCATCTGTTCTCCACCACCCTGCTGCAGCTGCCATCAAAATCAGCGCACCAGAGCATTTCAGACACACCCTGACATTAAAGGTGAGTTTATTTAAACTTTTCAAAAATAGTTTTATTTAAACTATTTAAAATAAAACTTTCAAGATTCAAGAAAATGTTATTATCATTTATGTCACA
>JAFMOD010000244.1:2835833-2853585 GCA_019802435.1 Corydoras maculifer
TAGAGTGTTTGTCTGAGTGAGTGTGTGTCCAGTGATAGATTGGTGTCACCTGGGTCTATCTGCCCCCCGCTGCCCATTATTATATTTTTATTTACAGTGCTCTGTTTTAACGTTATTCACTTGTGGTTTTGATGAGATGCATTTCCTGTTTAAACATGTTATTGATGACTTCCCTGTAGCACATCCCCAGCCCTGTGAAAAAAATGCCCCGCATTCCAGCTACCACAGCTTCATCTGACGTGGTCACTATCAGTAACGGAGAGCACTAAATTTGACCTCTATGAGGTACATGAACCCACAGCCAACTTTACGAATACAGGATCGGGACGACCGAGAGCAAGAGAGTGGAGCCCTGTCCACAAATGGTGCAGAATTCCATGGTTTTTTTTTTACTCTGCTGGTTTGGAATAGTCATTGTAGTTTAGGACAGACTTCATTTAAACTCCGTGACATAACAGGATAATGTAAGACGAGGTTGTGTTGGGGTGGTGTTCATGTCGTCTGCGCAGTCGTGGTGATCTATGCAGAAACAACCGAATGTTAAAACAGAACCTCAATCTGATTTCAGATCACAGTTTTAGATTATGTCTCATTTTGAGTTTTCATACTAGTTTACAGTGTTGCATTTTGAACACCTCTCTCCAACACGGTTCAGGAAAGCAGCAATAAAGCGGTGTGTGTGTGTGTGTGTGGGGGGGGGGGGTCACAATGTCCTTCAAGTTCATTTTCGTGCTTAGTTTTCTTAATGCTGCTCTTCATTAGCATTGTGTGTGATGCACTTAGTGGGGAAAAAATATGGACGTTATAGGTCAGGCATCCAAACACTTAGATAATCATGTACAATTGGACGAAAACGGGGAAACCGTTCCCACAAGGAGCACGAAGACATCAACATACTGAAGCTTTTAATCTGAAGTCTGGACCTTTTTGCTGAGGGGAGGCTTATCATCTGAGCCACTGTGCTGCCACCTATTAGAATATACCAGAATATATTAACAGAAATTTATTTCAGCTCACTTTGATGAGTATCAAATTAGAAATCTGGATCCTATCCCGGTACTCAAGGGTTTAAAGACAGAGAAATACACTGGGCACATCGCCAGTTTTAAAAAGATTATAAGAAAATTAATGAATGAATGAAAAATGAATGAGAAATATATGACTGGTACTTTTATTACTGTCACTTGTCCCCTATCTCGACAAGTACAAGTGTACAAAACCCAAACTCAGACAACAGCAGAGCTTCTGCTCCTGTATACATATAATATACATACTTTGTTAAAGAAGCTGAGGATTCATTGGGGCTTTTGCCCTATATGTATTCTTTTGCAGTTCCCCCCTCATTGAAATTGTTTCTATTGCATTTATGAGTTGTTTTTATCATCTTAAAGTAGCTACAACTCTTTATGGACCTAATTTGCTTTATGTAATTAGATCACCAAAAAATCACTACATCATCATCCCTCAGTCTTGTTTAATGTGCAGTCTCAAACCAAGTGTGCTCTCGTATTTTATACATATAAAGATTAACATATACACAGAGTATATAACATGGAGTAGATGATGTAAGGGCTTAGTTTTAGTTTTGGATAGTTTTTTAGTTTCAGGACAGGACGCCAATCTATCGCTGGGCAATTTATCCATAGAAAACAAATTGGTAAAAAATTTTAATGGATTCATGTGTTTGCAGTTCCCCTCTCATTGAAATTGTTTCTATTTCATTTATGAGTTGTTTTTTATCATCTTAAAGTAGCTACAACTCTTTATGGACTTAATTTGCTGTCAGATTACCAAACGTCACTACATCATCATCCCTCAGTCTTGTTTAATGTGCAGTCTCAAACCAAGTGTGCTCTCATATTTTATACATATAAAGATGAGCATATTCACAGAGTATATAACATGGAGTAGATGATGTAAGGGCTTAGTTTATGTTTTGGATTTAGTTACACCAGTTTATTTTAGTTAGGTTATTTTGATAAAGTTAACTACTAAACTGGTCCAACTCAGTTTTTTAAAGGTGCTGTTTTATATAGGGACGGTAGGAATTTGGTGAGTGTCTGTAGTGATGAGGTTCAGTGTGCTGTTTATGTAGAAAAGAAATTGCAATTGATTTGATCGGAACACGTCAAATATGTTTGAACGTTTCGTGCACCCAACCAGGTCAGGAAGGTTTCAGAAATCTACTTAAAAAAAATCTATTTGTTCATGATTTCAAAATGAATGCAGTTCACTTGTTTGGGGAATGTAAAGTTTGTTGTTGACGTTCAGACGGATGTGTAGTGAGTTGAGCAGCTGCATGGTACCCTGCAGAACAGCATTAACACTGATCTGTTTAAATAGATTGAGAACAGATTTCCATCTTCTAGAATAATGTTTAAAATGTTGAAATGGTCTCACTGAACTGCCTTCAGTGTAAAAATAACAGACCCGGCCTGCCGAACCATGTAAGAAAAAAGGTTTATTTGTTCTGTGATCTCACTTTATTTCAGGAGAGATGTATGAATATATATTTTATTCTGATTTCTGATCAAATCAGAGCAAATTGGACTGGAATTTCAGATTTTTGGTTTGCATAATATTAAAGTAAGTTCCACGTGTGGGGTCCGTTGGTTTTACAGTTACAGTAAGTCAGCTGAAGTCCCAAAAAGCATCGCTGCACAGTTTAAGCAAAGGCCAACATCTGCATTACTGTACTTTGTATATTAATTAAAAGCACATGACGGTGACATGATTTTATTGTAACATTAACAGTTTCATCTTCGCAGTTTCACACAGAGTCCCGCGTTACACAGCGGCGGTGTTATTTATGCACATGTGCAGTTATCTGGCATGTCGAAAGAGACAAATTCCAATGAAATTAATATTTAAATTAATATTTAGCAAAAAATGTCCCCCTGTCGAAGCCTTATACTAAGCATGTAATGTATTTCTAAATAATGTATAATTAACCAAATGTTTTTTGTTAATTGTGCAGCCTAAACAAGAAGTTTATCTTGAAACTGAATGTTTACAAATTACTCATCTGTGATCAATTTCTTGCCATTTTTTTTTTTTTTTTGTTAAATGTACAGTTCAAACTGTCAAATTATTTATATTTGTAGATGAACAAATGCTATCTGATCAGATGTTATTTTAACAGGCACAAGTTGTACAAAAGCTGTAATCTGTACAAAATAAAACTAAACAGCTCTTTATTTAATCTTGGTGTCTCTCTTCATTTAGATTACTTTTCTAAGAGTCTGATTTATAATCCAGATGTGTTGAGGCCGAGGCGGCGCGGTGGCTTAGTGTTTAGCATGTTCTCCTCTCAGCACTAGGGATTCCCAGTTCAAATCCCCATCTGGGTGAAGTTTCCATGTTCTCCCTGTGTCTGCGTGGGTTTCCTCCGGGTTCTCTGGTTTCCTCCCACAGTCCAAAAACATGGATCAAGTCAATTGAGTTCTCCAAATTGCCCCATATAGAGTGAGGCTGTGTGAGTGTGTGTCCAGTAATGGATTGGCGCCCTGTCCTGGGTGTATATGCCCAGCGCCTGAAACGTTCTCCCCTCGATGGGCATGGAGAACCCCTCCCCCCCCCCCGCTTCCCTAATAGAGGATAAAGCAGAAGATTATGGATGGATGGAATAATAAATATAGATGGATAACTTTCAGTTTCCTTCTGGTCAGACTCTTGGTTTGTGGTTATGTTGTAAACACACCACAAGATGGAGTTGCATTCAAAATCTAAATTAGTAAAAAATCTGAGTGAAATGTTTGTAAAACTTTCTGTGTAATATATATTATCCCCTCTCTGTTTACCTTAAATAATACTTTTATTGCAAATTAATAACCCTGACAAATTACATTCCATTTTATATGCGTCTGAAGAAAATGAGATTAAGTACTAGATTTCTAAAGTTTACATTTAATTAATACCCTCGTTAATAATCCGCATAATTGTACAGTTAATATTTGAGTGTCTAACTTTATAATCAGCCTTTTTTAATAAAGATGATTTTGAGAAGCCTCCTGGAGCAGCGTTCCAAACCGTACACTACCTTACTGCATAGTATGGCTAAGTAGTGCACGGGGCAGGCGCAAACAAGGAAACACTTGAACCCTCCGTAGCAGGATAGTGGGTGAATTGGGACACGGCCCCGGACAGGGTGGAGCTCTAACGGAGTCGCGCTGGAGCGAACGCCGTCCACGACCCGCTACTGACGTTTAACTAGCTTCTGCGGAGCGGCGTTTTCTGCGGGGGATACGGAGTGTTTATCGAATTTGGGTCCTAAAGTGGACATCAGGCCTCGAGGAAAACCGAGGTGAGCAGCCGCGTTTTCTTTATTCGTTAACTTTGCGTTGAAACGGGGCTCGCGCCGTCTGTGAAACTTTGTCAGGATGGGAGTTGCTTTTCCGACTCGGGTCTTTCTGCTGCAACGCCGACTAAATAACCTCTTAGTTATGGCTTTTAATGCTTGTTATTTACCCCCGGACTCACCGAAATTGGACTTTTTAAATGTTTTTTTGTCAAGTGAATGGAGTTTTGGGGAAACGGCGGAGAAACGAGGAGCTGCGGGACGTAACGGTTTGAGATGGAAATGTTTGCTAACGTTTGACTTTAACACTCGACCTGCTGAAGACTGACTTCACCTGAAGATCCACAAAACACCACTCAGTACAACATCCACCCATTATCTCCAGCTTTATCCTCTACTAGGGTCGTGTGTGTGTGTGTGGGGGGGGGGGGGTTCCCCATGCCCTTCCAGGGGAGAACGTTTCGGGCGCTGGGCAGATAGACCCAGGACAGGACGCCAATCTATCACTGAACGCACACACACACTTTATATGGGGCAATTTGGAGAATTCAATTGACCTTTATCCATGTTTTTGGACTGTGGGAGGAAACCGGAGAACCCGGAGGAACCCCACGCGGACACGGGGAGAACCGGGAATCCCTAGCGCTGAGAAGTGAACGTGCTAATCACTAGCCCCCATGCCCCCATGCCCATCCAGGGAAAAATGTTTCGGGCGCTGGGCAGATACACCCAGGACAGGACACCAATCCATCGCTGGGCACACACTCACTCACACAGACCCACTGTATATGGGGCAATTTGGAGAACTCAAATGACTTTTGGACTGTGGGAGGAACCCGGAGGACACCCACGCGGACACGGGGAGAACATGGAAACCCCACCCAGATTGGGATTCGAACCGGGAATCCCTAATGCTGAGAGATCATCCATCCATTCATTATCTTCCACTTTATCCCACACTAGGGTCGTGGGGGTGGGTGGGGGTGTTCCCCATGCCTATGCCCAGTGGAGAACGCCTCAGGCGTTAGGCAGATAGACCCAGGACAGGGCGCCAATCTATCACTGGGCACACACTCACTCACACAGACACACTCTATATGGAGCAATTTGGAGAACTCAGTTGAGTTGATCCTTGTTTTTGGACTGTGGGAGGAAACTGGAGAACCCGGAGGAACCCCACGCGGAAACAGGGAGAACATGAAACTCCACCCAGATTGGGATTCGAACCGGGAATCCTTAGCACTGAGAGGAGAACATGCTAACCACTAAGCCACTTGGTGTTTAAAAAGTTCTATGGTTTGTAAGTGATGGAAACGTGTGCTGTTTGTTAAAGTTTTCTTTAACAAATACATGTTGTAAATAAAATATAAAAACAGGGGGGGGGTGCAGCATCAAATAACAATCATGTTTGATGAATGTACAGTGTAGTTGGTTTTCTGCATAACTTCTGACCTGTAATGTTCTCATTTGTCATTTTAAATGACTAAATGTAAATGTAAAGTTTGCTGACAGCCTAAGAAGGGCGGCACGGTGGCTTAGTGGTTAGCATGTTCTCTGGTTTCCTCCCACAGTCCAAAAACTTGGATCAAGGTCAATTGAGTTCTCCAAATTGCCCCATATAGAGTGTGTGTGAGTGAGTGTGTACCCTGCGATAGACTGGCATCCTGTCCTGGGTGTATCTGCCCAAAATTTTCTCCCCTGGATGGGCATGGGGAACCCCCCCCCCCCCAGCATCCCTAATATAGGATAAAGCTGAAGATAATGAATGAAAGGATTGAATTGAATTGAATTCTCCAAATTGCCCCCTATAGAGTGTGTTTGTATGAGTGTCTGTGTGAGTGATTGGGTGCCCAGTGATAGATTGTTCTCCTGTCCCCCCCATGACCCTATTAGAGGAGGATTAAATGGAAGATAATAGATGGACATTTCAGTAAACTCGTAATGTACTTTAAACTGTAAGGTGTCTTGATAAGAACCGTAGTATTTAAGAAATCCTGACCATGTGTTCTATTCAGCTGCAGCATTTGCAGGTTGTTTTTGTCTTTCTCTCGCCATGTGTCAGTGCAGTGCTTGTCAAACAGGTTGGGCTTAAGAAAATAAAACGCACCTTCAGGGTATAAATACTTGAGTATGCGGTTTGCACAATCCTGATCCAGGTGTCTTGGTATAAAAACGTGTAGAAGTTCTTCCCTGAAGAATGGAGGCTGCTGTAGGTGCGCAAAGAGATGGGTGTGTGGTGCATGAATGTATAGATGTCCTAATACTTTTGTTCATTCATTGTTACTGTACTGAATCAATGTGATGCTTTTTTGAGTATTTGTTGTACAAGACAGAAAAGTTGGTACTCTTCTGCTAGTTCGGTTGTTTTAATAACTTTAAATAACATTTTTGTAGCAGAAATGTTTCTTCAAATCTAACATCGCAGCTAAGCACTGTGACTGAAAGCTAATTTCTTCCACACATTACCCGTTTCATGGTTAGTGGGTGTTGTCTGTGAAAAAAGAAGTATGGCCCACTTGGTCATGTTGGCACGCTGTGCTTTATGACCCACATTCTGCAAAGAGCAGGCTGCACTTCAGAGTCATCACACTGTCATGATGGATGGTCTCGGGGTGGTTCCGCTCGAGGCGTTTGCTGGCCTGTCCATTATCTTGGTACTGCTGAAAGAGCACTGTGTTTAGTTAAACGTGAACTCGTCTATAGTGACCCTTCTGAATGCACTCGGGGGGGTTCTCCATGCGAGAACGTTTCGGGCACTGGGCAGATACACCCAGGACAGACCGCCAGTCTATTACTTAACACAGACACACTATATATGGGGCAATTTGGAGGAGTCAGTTGACCAACTCATGTTTTTGGACTGTGGGAGGAAAACAGAGAACCAGGAGAAACCCCATGCGGACACGGAGAGAACATGGAAACTCCACCCAGATTGGGATACGAACCGGTAATCCATAGTACTCTACACTTCAGAGTCATCACACTGTCATGATGGATGGTCTCGGGGTGGTTCTGCACAAGGCGTTTGCTGGCCTGTCCATTATCTTGGTACTGCTGAAAGAGCACTGTGTTTAGTTAAACGTGAACTCGTCTATAGTGACCCTTCCGAATGCACTCGGGGGGGTTCTCCATGCGAGAACGTTTCGGGCACTGGGCAGATACACCCAGGACAGATTGCCAGTCGATCACTAAACACACACACTCTATATGGGGCAATTTGGAGAATTCAATTGACCTTGGTCCATGTTTTTGGACTGTGGGAGGAAAACGGAGAACCAGGAGAAACCCCATGCGGACACGGGGAGAACATGAAAACTCTTCCCAGATTGGGATACGAACCGGGAATCCATAGTACTCTACACTTCAGAGTCATCACACTGTCATGATGGATGGTCTTGGGGTGGTTCTGCACAAGGCGTTTGCTGGCCTGTCCATTATCTTGGTACTGCTGAAAGAGCACTGTGTTTAGTTAAACGTGAACTCGTCTATAGTGACCCTTCTGAATGCACTCGGGGTGCGCATACTCCTGCACCGTGTGTCTGAACTGGAAATGAATGTTTCCATGAAATTGTTTCAGTAAATAAAGAGTTAAGATGTGTTTCCTATCAAGAGTCCCAACACGTAAACGTTAATGATCACCATCTAACCATTTGGAAATCTGTTGGATTTTAAAACCTGCTGAGGCTGCATTTCACCCTCTTCTTAATGACAATCATTTGGAAAAATAATTAGTATTTAAAGCCTCGCTCTTTTTGTGGGTCAGTCAATAGAGCGCCTGGGGGTTTAAATTGGGATTGAAGAGCCTATCGAACTGAAGCACTGCAAGTTGTGTAATCAGTCGAAGTTTGATGCAGTTATTGTATTTGACTCTTCAGAGTTTGTGCGGGTTCTTATTAAACTGGACAGTAAACTTTTTGAGCTTTTCGGTGATGTTATTCAGGATGTCCGCTTGACATTTTTCTTGTTTCTGTCTTCTTGGAAATTATGACAAAGCACAGATCTATCACAGTTACAGTAGAACACGAAAAGACATCCAGACTTCCGCCTGGTTTCCTCCACAAATGATCACATGTGGACACATTTGCCGGTGCATTCATAATCAGGCTAAATATGCTGTTGCAGCTTGTTTCGGTGCGAAGCGTGCCCCCTTTTTCCCTTTGGCACTGTCTGCAACAAGGTAGCCATTGATAATGCACTGTGTGGTATTGTGGTGGGCTTGTGCAGAATAGAGACGTCCTTTGTCTGCTGAAGAGGGGCGAATGAAGGCGAATCCTCCTTTTTTAGTAGAGAAGTATGGCACAAGTGGAAGTTTGATCTTAACCATGGTGTATTTCTTGTGTTTGAATTCTTGTCTATCTACCTCAAACCATAAAATTAACCTTGCTGTATTCATGGACATGCAGTCAGAGGTCAGTTGATTAGGAAAATCTTTTTTTTCCAGGCACTTTCCACTTCATCAGTTTCATTTACCATATAAATGCATTCTGTTGTCCTACAATTACAGACAGCAGTCTGGCTTCTTCTTTACGTTGTTGGTTTATTTAAGCCTCTTTTTGATATTTCTTAAGTTGACTTATTTAAACAAGGTTGTGACCTCAATGGGTGTGTTATTTTTGTTGTTAATGGTTAAGTATGAATTGGCGCCCTGTCCTGAGTACCCAGCACCTGATATGTTCTCCTCTGGATTGGCATGGGGAACCCCCCCCCACCCTGAGGTGACCCCAGTAGAGGATTGGGGTCTTGGCTACATTGCCCTTGTATAATAGACATTTAGTACTAATATAAAGGTTGTTGCTTTATCTCCATAATGTATTCTTATTTTAAAGTAAATATTATTATATGGATCATTGATGATGAACCTCAGGTTGTATATTTTGCTTTGTTACCTTCTCTTAAAAAAGAAAGTTCACTGGTGTCAGCGGTGATAGTGATGGCATTCGTCTTAAAGAAATTTTTGTTTTTAATTTTTTTTACATTATTTAAATTTGGGCGGCATGGTGGCTTAGTGTTTAGCATGTTCTCCTCTCAGCGCTAGGGATTCTTGGTTCGTATCCCAATATGGGTGGAGTTTCCATGTTCTCCCCGTGTCCGCATGGGTTTCCTCCGGGTTCTCCAGTTTCCTCCCACAGTCTAAAAACATGGATCAAGGTCAACTGAATTCTTCAAATTGCCCCATATAGAGTGTGTGTGTTTGTGTGCGTGTCTGTGTGAGTGAGTGTGTGCCCAGCGATAGATTGGTGCCCTGTCCTGGGTGTATTTGCCCAGCACCTGAGATGTTCTATCCGCCACCCTAATAGAGGATAATGCGGAAGATAATGGATGGATGGATGGATTATCTAATTTGCATGTACTCATATATTTTAATATCATAAAGCTGAAAAACAAACACTGGAGCATGTTACAATAACATTGTTGCTTTTTATATCTCTGTATAACACAGATTATACTGGATTCAATAACTTATTCTTAGTTTGTCATTCATTGTCATTTAATTGACTAGTGTGTCGTTTTTGGAGCCCTAGTATGGCAGAGCATCTTTTGTGTGACAATGACTGGGGCTCGAATTTATGTCTCGATATTCCGTCGTCTGACCCACACTCTCTCCAGTTTAGGAGATTCAGACTTGTGGTTTGTTTCGAGGTGCAGAGGCTGTGTGCCTGCACTGTTTCAAGCCAGCCATATTTGGTCAAAGCAACTAGTACTGTTATTCTGTAAGTCTAAGCCTTAGGTCACAGTTTATTAAAACCATCACACCAACCAGACAGATGATCATCACTCAGATGGGCTGCAGCAGAGGTCGTATACTCTGCCACTTAATGCTGAATAAGTAACTGTGGCATTATGGTTTCTAATATTCTGAATGAGATTTTTTTTTTAAATCCAAGTTCAATCAAAGCTGTCTGCAGTATTGACCTTCAACATATTCATGAGCCATGCTCACAGTTTCCATTCACTGACAAACACTATACAAACAGATTTGGTATTCCAAACTTGGCCATGCATTTGAAATGACTGTATACATCCAACTTTGTGAAAATAGACAGATCTTTAAGTCCTTCTACACCAAACTCCCCCTTTTTAAAAGGGACTGCCCAGTGATAGATTGGTGTCCTGTCCTGGGTGTATCTGCCCAGCACCTAAAACGTTCTTCCCTGGATGGGCATGGGGAACCCCCCTACGACCCTAATAGAAGATAAAGCGGAAGATAATGGATGGATGGATGTAGTGTTGGGACTGAATAAAACACATTTTTAGTTTGTCCTGATACTTTTGCTTATATTTTGTACTTAACTAACATTCATTCATTCATTCATTATCTTCCGCTTTATCCTCTATTAGGGTCCCCCCCCCGGGTTCCCCATGCCCATCCAGGGGAGACTGTTTTGGGCGCTGGGCAGATACACCCAGGACAGGGTGCCAACCCATCGTTGGGCACACACTCACTCACAGACACACATGCATACACACTCTATATGGGGCAATTTGGAGTTCAATTCTATGTTTTTGGACTGTGGGAGGAAACCGGAGAACCCGGAGGAAATCCACACAGACACAGGGAGAAAATGGAAACTCCACTCAAATGGGGATTCGAACCGGGAATCCCTAGCGTTGAGAGGCGAACATGCTAAACACTAAGCCACCGTGCCACCACTTAACTAACATTTATTTAAAAAGATGTTATATTTTATTTCTTAATGATTTGGACTGTGTAGTTTCGTTTGACTTTATGGCAGCAGTTTAATGTCAATTTCTGAAAATCCACAGGTATTTAAGAATTTAAAAAATGCCTTTTAATAAAACATTTTATTCATATTACTAAAACTTAAATATCTGGGTTTCTGGCTATTACTTAAACATATGAGTTGAACAGATGCTGTGAATAGTTTTTGATCATGTATTCATTTTATTAATTTAATTTGTCCTTGTTTACATTTTTTGCATGTGTTGAAGTTTTTGGAGGGTTTCAGACTAGGACTGCAGATGTTAAAGGAGTGTTAGTCACCCCAGGGTGAGCACATGGTTACCAAATGTTTAGATTATAGGTCATTATGACTCAGTAAAGATAGAGGAAGTGTTTCATGTGTTAAAGGCAAGGTTAAAGGGGAGAAATTACCCTTATGAAATGTTTTAACTGGATATAGAGACCTGCAGCACTAACTAGGGTCAGACAGTTTAGTAGCTGGTTTACAGTACAGGACACAAACAAGGAATGTAGGACTAAGTCACCGGCTGCTTTTGACTCAGGAGGCGTGGTTAATGACTGATATCAACAAATATTGCCGGAATTGGTCATAACTGGAACCGGAATAAGTCTCAACCAAACCGAAGTGCAACACTGATTTAAATCCCTCCCAGGTTTGAATAAGAACACCAAAATATCAAAATTGTATTAAACCATTTGAAATGTCCTTTAAAATACATTTCCATATTTATATTTGGTCATTTGCCAGACACTTTTATCCAAAGTGAATTACAAGTGAGGGTGGCACCATGGTTTAGTGGTTAGCATGTTCTCCTCTCAGCGCTAGGGAATTCCGGTTCCAATCACAATCTGGGTGGAGTTTCCATGTTCTCCTCGTGTCCGTGTGGGTTTCCTCACACAGTCCAAAGGTCAATTGAATTCTCCAAATTTCCCCATATAGAGTATGTTTGTAAGTGAGTGTGTGCCCAGCGATAGATTGGCGTCCTGTCCTGGGTCTATCTGCCCAGCGCCCGAAATGTTCTCCCTGGATGGGCATGGGGAACCCCCCGCAACCCTAATAGAGCATAAAGCGGAAGATAATGGATGGATAAACTTACAAGTGTCCCAACTTAATGGCGGTGGTCAGAACACAGAGACAGCACCTCTGAAACACTGAAGTTAGGGGCCTTGCTCAAGGGCCCACATTGGTATCATTTCTGGGAACATGGGGCTTTCACCTTCATAGTAATAGCCCACCACCCTCACTGAGCTACCACATCCCCACCGAGTTACCCCATCTACCACAATAAATGTGGACAGTGATGATGTAAATGTGATGAAATATGTAATAAAGTTGTTTTTAGGGTTTTAAAGTTTCTTGAGGTTCGATTCCCAGCAGCCTGTGTGGGATACTCTCTGTGGGAGTTTCCACCCACATTCCAATGGCATGCTGATGGGTAAATTGAACATCTAAAATTGCCTCATGACTGTAGTATTTGTGATCGTTCCTGTCTGCAAATAGCCTCTGATGTTGTCTGGACACTGACTCTACAGTTTCACTTCAGTACAGACATTTTGACCAGTTTATAAGCCATACACTTAAAAGTGATTACCCAAGAAATTAGTGCAAAATTCTTAGCTGCTAATATTCGATTTAGATTTATAGTTAAATGTACAATACTTCTAATGTAAACCGGATTTGTTTTGGTTGCCAAAACTGTTCTCATTACAGATTTTGAAGAAATTGTGCTTAGAGGAATGTGAGCTGTGGCACCATGCATGTATCTCCTATAAGGCATTAAAGGACGTGACTTCAGGTTCAGATTTGCAGGATCAGATCCCTTCGTAAAGCATTGTGGTTTAGAGAATTAGCAGAAATGCTTTTTTTTGGTTTGGTTTCAGCTTCTGCCACAAATCCTTTCAATGCTTCACTAACTGATAGTTCCTGTTTCTGAGGTAGCACTGTGTTAACGTTTCACCAAAACAACCAGTCCTGAAAATAGAGGAATTGGCCTTCTTTTTTCGTTTTTTTTTTTTTTTCTTTCATTCACTAACTACTAAGATTCATGTTCTTGTTCTACCCTTCAGGGGAATCCATCCATCCATCCAATATCTTCTGCTTTATCCTATACTAGGGTCGCGGGGGGGGGGGGGGTTCCCCATGCCCATCCAGGGGAGAACGTTTCGGGCTCTGGGCAGATACACCCAGGACAGGGTGAAAATCTATCACTGGACACACACTCACTCACACAAACACACTACATGGGGCAATTTGGAGAACTCAATTGACTTAATCCATGTGTTTGGACTGTGGGAGGAAACCGGAGAACCCGGAGAAAACCCACGCAGACACGGGGAGAACATGGAAACTCCAAACAGATTGGGATTCGAACCAGGAATCCCTAGTGCTGAGAGGTGAACATGCTAAATACTAAACCACCTTGTCACCTCCCTTCGGGGGTTTTTCCCCATTAAACTGTTGAAGTTAACTTTGAAGTGTTGGTGAAGGTGTGTTGTGCTGGTGGACATGAAGGAAACGAAGCAGCAGCAGGTTTGAATTATCTCTCACTGCTGGACTGAGCTTGAATAAAGTATCATTTCTAATGTTACATCTAAAAGATGAAGCAATAAGAGAAATGCGTCTAATGAAGTGAACAGTTGAAAAACTCCAGTGCTGAGAATCATCCCTTTTGAATAATGGTGACTTTGTGGGTGTCCTGGCCATCAGAGAACAGAGTAAATGAGACTAACAAAGTCTGTAGAGAAACAGACCCCACTGTGTATCCTAACAGCAAATGGAACTAATAAACTAGACAGTGAAATTAGAATTGCATAGCTGTGAGTGAAAATTATATAACTGGGATGAACCATGAAGACAGTTTCATACATATATCTCTTAAACAAGGAGGGTAAACAACTGCATTCTTTTTACTAGTGTATACATTTTTATGCGTTTCCTTGAGTGAGGAATATCCTGTTTCCTTTGTTGTTCATGTGCCATCCTCCTAAAATCTGTACAGTAACTAAAGCCTAAAAAATGACTTTATTCTGCAGATCTTCGAACATGTGCCTATTTAAATATTAACCAACTGCAACGTGTGTTAATGATAAATGCGTTAATGACACGAACAGAGAAGTTGAAGACCAAAATGTTTAGCAGCAGCATGTTCCGTGTATGTTGTTAGAAAAGGTTACAGTAGTTGTGGCAACTGATATTTTGATCGTACAATCGGAAACAAGCACTGTGATGTAAAAGCACCATAATGATTGAAATAAACAAATAAATCATACGAGTTACATCTTAATCAGAATTATAACAATTCAGCTAAATGCTTGATTATAATAGTATTTGAATAGTATTTAAAAGCTTTTCACCCTTTAGTCGCTCCTATTATTACCTTGTTGTTGAGAATGTTCTCAAGTCTGCCTTTTCTTACATTCCTCACTATGGTGGGGAGCCAACAGGCATGGCTTGTGGTAGGGAGTGCTCCCCACCTCCTCCAGGTCTTCTTTTGCTAGCTTTTCCTACTCCCTTTATCGCTTTCGCCTGGAGTCCGCTGAGATTTGCTCTGGAATTTCAGAGGAATGTAGCATGGAATTGAGCCATAAAGTTGCCAGAGAAGAGCCGACATTTCCCAAAGCTTCTGCTCCTCCTTTATAGTCAGCACCGCAATCGGACCAAAACATGGATATAAATTAACGTAACACTCTGGAGTGGTTTGTCTGAGTTGGAGGGAATTTAAAACCAGTCTCAGAACCCATATATAGTTTTGGTCTGAAGTGCGTGTTGTCATATGTCATGCCATGATTGTGCTGTTCAGTATAAATATTAGGATGCTGCTCTATTAAACATTTATGATGATGAGGAATAGTATCTTTTTACCCAAACCATTGTTCTATTATGGCGGGAAAAATCTGCCTCATTACCTAAAATGTTCCATGATTGAATGTTTTAGCGTGTTTAAATGCTTTACGCGGCACGATGGCTTAGTGGTTAGCACGTTCACCTCTCAGCACTAGGGATTCCCGGTTCGATTCCCCATCTGAGTGGAGTTTCCATGTTCTCCCCGTGTCCACGTGGGTTTCCTCCGGGTTCTCCGGTTCTCCGGTTTCCTCCCACAGTCCAAAAACATGGATCAAGGTCAATTGAGTTCTCCAAATTGCCCCATGTAGAGTGTGTTTGTGTGAGTGTGCGCCCAGCAATAGATTGGTGCCCTGTCCAGCGCCCGAAACGTTCTTCCCTGGATGGGCATGACGACCCTAATAGAGGACAAAGTGGAAGATAATGGATGAATGAATGAATAAATGAATGCTTTACGAATTGGGTGAAGGATGAATTTGAGAATCGTGGTTTACTCAGCACATTACAACTCAGCAGATGTTCCAGAGCTGATGTTGCAGTGCTTAAGTCATCAGTGTGACTCCTGCCAACAAAAGGCATGGAACAGGCTTTATTGTTTTTCACATCGCTGTGCTGGAATTCACAGTTTATTGGCCAGGTTGTTGGTTTAGTGTAATGTTCACTGACTCAACCCTTTCATCTTTAAATTTCTGCGTCTGGTTTCTTTTGGAATCTTGTTATCTGCTGTTTTTCAGAGCATCATACATTAAAGCATTGGTCAAAAATAGGGCTTAAAGCACTCACCATCAGATTCATTTATTGTAATTACTGGTAAATTATTTGTCCTTTAAAGGGTGTTGCTCTTCTTCTTTTTATTTTTTTTCAAGAATGCTGCCACAAAAAGATAAGCAACATTGGTATTCATGAAGTTATTGTGAGCGTTTACTGAAGTCTGGTTTTGACCGATATGGTTGCAAACAGGGAAATGTGATGGAGGATGCGCAGGGTCGGTTTGTGGGAAGAGATAGTGGAGGACATTTTTGGACTGACTTTCAAACTTGAGAGTGAGTGAGTTAGTCAGCAGTGCTGTTTAGGTTCAAGTCATTTTTTTAAGGTAGTTTGTTTAAAGAGTGCTTTTTACAATAGCACATTATCATAAAGCAGCTTTGTGTTATATAAAGTGTTATAAGCCTTTGAAACCCCAAAGAACAAGTGGCAAGAAAAAACTCAGTTTCGTAAAAAAAACTCCACCTTGTGAGGACCGAGACTCAGTGGGGGACTCATCCTCCTTGAGCGGCTGGGCAGCTCTAAATGTTCTAAATGTTTGTCTGTTTATGCATTTGCGATAGCAAACCGGTCTTCCACCTTATCCTATTTTAGAGTTGCGGGGGGTTCCCCATGCCCATCCAGGGCAGAACGTCTCGGGCGCTGGCCAGATACACCCAGGACAGAGGTCCAATCTATCACTGGCACACACTCACTCACACACACACACTCTATATGGGGCAATTTGGAGAATTCAATTAACTTGATCCCATGTTTTCGGACTGTGGGAGGAAACCGGAGAACCCGGAGGAAACCCACGCAGACACGGGGAGAACATGGAAACTCCACCCAGATGGGGATTCGAACCGGGAATCCCTAGTGCTAAAAGGAGAACATGCCAACCACTAAGCCGCTGTGCTGCCCGAATTTGATCTTATTATATGTAACATATTAATGATCTCATCACCCTGTCTGTTAAATTCCCAGAGAAGTGGCAGCTTGAGAGTCACTTATTAACGTTTTTCTCCCAAGGCCAAATATCATTTACTAAATCATGACTAAATGAAGAAAAAACCACAATCTTTATATTTTGTCAAAACCCTCCGTTAAATCCAGTAAATCCACTAGTAGAGATGGAACCGCAGCGGCAGCTTTACATGCCGGCAAGATTAAAATGAAAGGATAACTCGAAAACATGTAGTAAGTGAAATGTGGAGGTCGGAACATTATTTTACTGTATGTGTTAATGTAGGTATATAAATAATTTTGAAGAAGTGTGATATCATTAATCACCTCCATTAAACTGCTTTTGTGCCCAAAACTATGTACTCAGGGTATATTCCCAAAAAATACAGCAATATTAAAAGTGAACAAGGAAAACTGATCAGCATATGATCAGCCTCCTTAATGCAAAACATTACATTACATTTACATTACGTTACATTTGGTGATTTAGCAGAGGCTTTTATCCAAAGTGACTTACAAGGTGAGCACAGGGTTAATCACAACATCCCTGGAGCAATGAGGGTTAAGGGTCTTGCTCAAGGACCCACACTGGTAACTTCAGTGGCCCTGGGATTTGAACCCCCATTCTTCAGATTGACAGCCCAACACCCAACCACTGAGCTACCGCGCCCTTTGTATATCTTTGTATACCTTATAAATAGGAAAATATGAAACTACCAGCAGTGAGTCAGTGGGTGCAGTTTTCGAAGAAACATGTATTTATTTATTTTTGGGAAATATAGACAACTAGAAAGTTTTAGAAATATAATAATAATAATAATAAGCATGTAATAATCATTCAAGGATTCAACAAGACTCCGCAGCCTCCTGTGGGAGTTCATAAGTGGTTGTGCTGGGTGAGTGGGGGGTCCTTCATGATGCAGAAGGCCCTTTTCCTGCATCTGAAGGTGTAAATGTCCGTGGTGGTAGAGACGCTGACTGTGACAGTCCTCTGTGCAGCCTTCTTCACCCTCTGCAGGGCTTTCCTGTCTGCAGCAGCGCAGCTTCTGTGCTACATGTTAATGCTGGAGCACAGGGCGGTCTGCACAACACATCTGTAGAAGGAGGAAAGGACTTGAGGACTTGTTTATCCTGTTCTGTTGTGTATATATAGATGTATAACATAAATGTGTGATGTGCTAAAAATGCAATTATTTATATA
>JAFMOD010000246.1:6349-49868 GCA_019802435.1 Corydoras maculifer
GAAGGTTCTCACAGTGCGGTGAGTGAAGATCAGCGTCGAGACCGATAGAATCCGATCCGAAAATCCGAACAGTTGAATCCGTCGACACAGATCAGGAGATGGCTCTTTTATAAATATAGGCTTATATTTATAAACCAAGCGGGTATTAAATGCAGCGGTGTTGGCAGCAAATGACCGCGATAGTAAGCAGAAAGTGCTAGCGTTAGCGGCTAAAAACGCTCCTTTAGGGGAAACCGTGCACACTGTCATAGAACTCAGAAGCAGAGCGGGTCTTTAACCAACTCAATTGCTGCTTCACATTAAATTAACATGATTCACTTTTTACCCTTTTTTTATATTTATATTTATTTTATATTTTATTTTACTATTTTATATTAGTATTTTTAAAACAAATATTTTATATATTTTGTATAAAACATAGAGCTTCAGTAAAACACACAAATTTCATAGACGACAAGTATAAAGCATGAAATACACAAAATAAGCGTGAAAAACGTATCAATAACACAATGAATGCAAAGGAAACCTGTAAAATGTCAAGAAAACGTGCAAAATTCATGAGAAACGGCAAAAACATGGGGAATGCACAAAAATGCACAGAATTCACAGACAAGATGTAAAAAGCTTGAAATACACAAAATAAGTGTGAAAAACGTATCAATAACACGCTAAATACACAGGAAACCTGTAAAATGTACAGAAAACGTGCAAAGTGCATGAAAATTGGAGAAAAACGTGACAAATGCACGACAACACACAAAGTTCACAGACAACATGTATAAAGCAAGAAATACATAAAATATTCGTGAAAAAAGTATCAATAACACATTAAATGCACAGGAAACCTGTAAAATGTCAAGAAAATGTGCAAAATGCATGAGAAACGGACAAAAACGTGGGAAATGCACAAAAACACACAACATTCACAGACAACATGGTTAAGCATGAAATACACAAAATAAGCGTGAAAAACGTATAAAAAAAAAAACACACTAAATGCACAGGAAACCTGTAAAATGTACAGAAAACGTGCAAAATATATGAAAAACGGACAAAAACGTGGGAAATGCACACAAACACACAAAGTTCACAGATAACATGTAATAAGTATGAAATACACAAAATAAGCGTGAAAAACATAAAAACACACTAAATGCACAGGAAACCTGCGAAATGTACAGAGACGGTGCAAAATGCATGAAAAACGGGCAAAAACGTGGGGAATGCACAAAAACACAAAATTCACAGACAACATGGAAAAAGCATGAAATACACAAAATAAGCGTGAAAAGGGTATAAAAAAACCCACTAAATGCACAGGAAACCTGTAAAATGTACAGAAAGCTTGCAAAATGCATTAAAAACAGACAAAAACGTGGGAAATGCACAAAAACAATTCCAATCTTTTATCAACGACGTGTTGCATGATTTTCTGAAGTCATTTGTGTTGGTTTATATCGACGAGATCCTTATTTATTTACCAAATTTGCGCTCTCACCACCATCATGTGTGCACAGTCCTCACAAGTCTCCTGGAAAACCAGCTTTACGTGAACCCCGAGAAGTGTCTGTTTTACCGTAGCTCTGTGCCCTTTTTGGGCCATTTAAATTTGGCCTCTAGCATTCAATTGGTTCTAGTAAGGTTAAAGCCATTCTCAATTAACCACCACCCACCTCTGTTCAGGACCTGCACAGGTTCCTGGGTTTTTAAATTTTTTACAATGCTTCATCAACTCTTTTAGTGCCGTTGCTCTACACCTCACCATTGTCCTTCAGGGGAAACCGTGCACACTGTCATGGAACTCAGATGCAGAGCGGGTCTTTAACCAACTCAATTGCTGCTTCACATTAAATTAACATGATTCACTTTTTACCCTTTTTTATATTTATATTTATTTTATATTTTATTTTACTATTTTATATTAGTATTTTTAAAACAAATATTTTACATATTTTGTATAAAACATAGAGCTTCAGTAAAACACACAAAGGTCACTAGACAACAAGTATAAAGCATGAAATATACAAAATAAGCGTGAAAAACGTATAAAAAACACACAGAAAACATTCAAAATGCCTGAAATACGGACAAAAACGTGGGAAATGCACAAAAATCACACCGAAATGACTCATATAGATGTTTTGACAGAATACTCTTTAAAGCTCATCAATTAAGAGTGTACAGAATACAAGCAAGCTTAATGACACCAGCTCAGAATATTTGTACATCAAAGGAAACACAATTTCTTGTGGCATGCTAATCTGATTAATGCTCCTTAATGCCCATGTTGCCTGCTAAATCACTTTTTATATGATTTCTGTCATTAGACTACTACATTTTTTTTAAAGAGATGGTCTGTTTAATAGATCATGTTGTTACGAGTCCGACTCAAAGAGTACAATGGAGACGTGGATGCGGAAACAACAACTTCGTTTATTTAATAAATGACAGCGGCAGCTGAGTAGCACGATAGTGTGAAGGTAATCGGCAGCAGGAGCACTGTGGTACTCGGCAGATGTCTCGAGCGTGGCTTGATGACCAGGACGGGATACGAGCCTGGATATCAAGCAGAAAGACAAACAAAGAAACCATAAACCAAACACAAACCACAAAATAACACAAAGGGGAGATAGAATAAACACAGAGAACAGAAAATAGCGGGTAAGGAGAAGCTAATAAGAATAGAGACAGATAGAGGAGGTGCAGTGCTGGATGAGGTGGCAACCAGGAGGACCCTAAAGTGAACAGAGGGGGAGAAAGAACACCGACGGGGAACGGGCAACGGGAGACAGAAAGAGGGTTAGTGCTGAGATGGAGTAAATGTGTTTAATCACCGACAGGGGTATTGGTTAGTACACAAAGTGAGAAAGCGTTACGGGAAATATAAACAATGGACGGACATGGACTGAATAGCGTGCGCTGCCTAGAAGGCGGGGCTAGGAGAACGAGTCGCTGCGCTGCTATTTCTAACATAGTCCCCCCCGGAAGATGTCGTCATGGGGGCCTCGTGGAATTAGCTAGGGGAGGACAGGAGTGGGACAAGGAGCTACGGGTGACTCTACTGGTACGGAAAGTCTCGTTGGGAGGAGACAGGGGCGGAGGAGGA
The DNA here is from genome assembly GCA_019802435.1 of Corydoras maculifer. NCBI lineage: Eukaryota > Metazoa > Chordata > Actinopteri > Siluriformes > Callichthyidae > Corydoras > Corydoras maculifer. The sequence continues at coordinate 9,456 of JAFMOD010000246.1, forward strand.
GGTACGTCAGGGGCTGGATGGGATGGTGGATGAGGTACCTCGGGGGGGGATGACCACTAGGCCTACAGGACAGGGAACGGGACTGCCTACCTCTCTGGGAAGAGGAACGGGGTGTCCTAGTAGAGTCTTGTCTATTATGTCAGTCCGATTAGTCCAGGATCTCTCCTCAGGGCCGTAACCCTCAATGAGGTATTTGAGTCCAGAGTCAGTCCTGCGTGAGTCAAGGACAATGGTGTACAGTGGACGGTCGTGGGGAAGTTCTTGGGATAGTTGCTGGTGGGGTTGGAAGTCAAGGGGGCCAGGGGTGAAAGGTTTGAGGAGAGAGACGTGGAATGAGGGGGAGATTCTGATTCAGGGAGGTAGCTGTAGGGTAAATGTCATGTCGTTGACTCTTTTGATAATGGTGTAAGGTCCGATGAACCTGGTATTGAGTTTCTTACTGCCAGGGATGTGAAGGTCTCTGGTGGACAGTCATACTTTGTCCCCAATCTGGTAGTTGGGACCCTCACTCCTTCGGCGGTTAGCGAAGCGTTTCGACCGGGCGTTGCTTTCCGTAATCTGTTGATGGGCGGCTCTTACGGAACCATTCATCTACCGCCGGGGCGTTGGAAGGAGTGGGGCAAAGGGGGGTTGAAAGCCCAGGACGCACTGGAAAGGAGTGATCCCTTTGCTGGAACTTCTTAATGAGTTCTGTGCAATTTTGGCCCATGGGAGGAATGTGGCCCAGTCATGTTGATTATGCTCGCAGTACGCTCGGAGGAATTTGCCCAGTTCATGATTTGCCCGCTCGCACTTCCCATTACTCTCTGGGTGGTTCCCTGAAGTAAGACTCATTGAGGCCCCCAACTTCTTGATAAACGCCTCCCAGACGGCTGAGGTGAATTGGGGACCACTGTCGTAGATGATGTCTTCGTGGAATAGGGTTTCAGCTGTCTGAAATGCTGAGGGCCGTGTGGGCAGGGCGACAAATTTTACCCCTTTAGAGAATCGATCCACCACCGAAAGGATGGTGGTGTTACCCTCAAAGATGGGGAGGTCGGTGACAAAGTCAATAGCTATGTGGCTCCAGGGGTGGTGTGGAACCGGTGAGGGCTTGAGTTTCCCTGCAGGTAGTTGACGTGTGACTTGGGGGCCGTACAGGTGGTGCACGAAGCGATGTCCCTGTTGACTTCAGCCTGCATGGCGGGCCACCAGTACTTCTGCCTGATCTTCTCAATTGTGCGTTCCGCCCCTGGATGACCAGAACTGGTGTTGGTGTGGACCCACCCATGAGCCAATGCCGCCAGCTTCTTGGGTTTGGTGTGAGGGAGCATGGTTTGGCTGAAGTATTCTGTTACGAGTCCGATTCAAAGAGTACAAAGGAGACGTGGATGCGGAAACAACAACTTCATTTATTTAATAAAAGACAGAGGCAGCCGAGTAGCACAATAGTGTGGAGCACTATGATCACTGTGGTACACAGAAGCTCTGTTGTACTCAGCAGATGTCTCGAGCGTGGCTTGAAGACCAGGACGGGATACGAGCCCGGGTATCAAGCAGAAAGACAAACAAAGAAACCATAAACCAAACACAAACCACAAAATAACACAAAGGGGAGATAGAATAAACACAGAGAATGGAAAATAGCGGGAAATAACAATCAATACTTCGCACTTGAGCAGCGAAACAGGAAGTAGAATAGGAAAGAACCCGGAAATAATGAACCTCACCTGGTGCACGGAGAGCGCGTGCTACCTAGAAGGCGGGGCTAGGGGAACGCGTTGCTCTGCTCGGATTTCTAACACATGTAAAAATTCCTTTAAAGTTCCTTTAAATATAAGAAAAAAAAATCTTAGTATTTGATATTTTTAATTGGCCTCCTCTTTTTGGTTGGTATTTTTGGTATCTGGGTCATTGACAAGAAATGCAAATTCCTGTGACCAAGTGCAAGTACAATAGTGTTAAAACTAGTGTTGATTCTGAGTGACTATTTTTGGGAAATCCGTGCAGACCTGGGCATTCAGCTTGTCTTCCTAACCGAGATCACAAAGACAACTTTAAGACTAGATGTGGTGATGTGAAAGAAGAAGGCCCTCATCATCAAGCTCACTGTACTATGGGAAGTGGCATACAAGCACAAGCAGCACAAGTACTCTGATCTGGCAACAGAATGCAAAGAGGGAGGCTGGATCACATCCATCCACTCGATGGAAGTTGGGTGTAAGGGTTTTGTGGGAAAATCCACAATCCATCTTCTCTGGGCCGCTGGAATCACAGGGACAAACCTGAAAAAAGCCATCAAGGAGTTGAGTGAAGCAAAGAAGGCAAGCTACTGGCTCTGGCTATGGAGAATGGATATGAGTTGGGGTACAACACACCAAGGTGGGCAGCTGCAGGACGTGTCAAGGGAGATGCCCCCCTAAAAGCCACTCACACACACCCCCGCCGACCCCCACTGCGAGATGTACTGGTTGGGAGGTGAAACATTAATGGAGGGTGGGACCAGCAGATGACCCCGCTGACCTTAAATCCTCTATGATTTTTTTCATAACTACTGACTTGTGATGTTCTCAAGTGTAAGTCGCTTTGGATAAAAGCATCTGCTAAATGACTAAATGTAAATGTAGTGGCAGGCAGAGATGCCGAGCAAAGACATCTTCTGTACATCAAAAATTCATAACATATATCTTTTTATTCTCCAAAACCCATTTGATCACATTTAAGTATATAATATTTTTATAACGTTTACAAAGTCTTTGCATCTCAAACAGAGCAAATAAACATATTAAAAAAAGTTAAAAATTTGGTAATTAAATAGTAAACCAATTCTAAATAAATGTGAAGGCATGTTTATATACTGTTGACCTACAACAACATTTTGTAACCTTCTATAAACAACATTTTAAACCATCATTAGATCTTAAGCTGTTAATAAAATTTCAAAAAAAGTTTGTCCGGAAATTCAATACATCTAAAATGTCAGGGTGGTACAACTGAATCATGGAAGAATTAGACAGAGACAAAAGTAAACCAGATTGCATCCTTCAGAAGACCCCAAATGACCTTCACTGATGACTGATATGGTTTGTAAATCTCTATTGAATATTAATAAAAACATTTTCAGTTTATTGTCAGATTGGACATTTCACATGTCAGGTGGTACAACCATTTTATTTAAATGTAAAATTGTCGGTTCCATAAAAAATTAAATGTATGAACTTGCAGGCATAGTCAAAGAAGTAACCTGTTTAATTTGAAATTATTAGCAAAAGTCAGTTGGTGCAACCAACAAGTCAGGAGGGATAACTGCCTCTCAGCCTAGGGATTCGAATCCCAATCCTAAATCACAACGGGTGGAGTTTCCATGTTCTCCCTGTGTCCATGTGGGTTTCCTCCAGGTTCTCCGGTTCCCTCTCACAATCCAAAAACATAAATTAAAGGTAAATTAAATGCTTTAAATTGTCCCTGTCCTGGGTGTATCTGCCCAGCACCTTAAACGTTTTTCCCTGGATGGGCTTGGGGGGGAACCCCCCCCCCCCCGCAACCCTAATAAAGGATAAAGTAGAAGAAAATGGATGGATGGAAATGGTCCCTTATGGTGTGTGTTTTTGTGGGTGTTTGTGTGAGTGATATGAAGATATATTTCAACTCTAGCAATATACCACATGTTGTTAGTTGTTAAAACACTTGGCTTCCAAATTTGTCTCTAGATTATGCATTTTGATGCCAAGGCATGTTTTTAATAAAACTAAACTGATTTGTTACCAAGTACTAAAACATAAAAGCTATTAATATACTATTAATGTCTTAAATTCACTACCAGTGTTTTTTACTAAGATATTTTTTACATATTTTTATCTTGAGTGTAAGCTCCATACTTTTATCATTTTACTATCAATGTCTTAAATTCACTAACTACTTGATGCATAAATATTTTTGTGAAAATATGTTCAAGGTTTTCATATGATTCATTTATTCATTTATTAATCTTATCCATTGTTGTCTATTCTATTTCTGTTTGAATGTGAAGTCATCTGTATGTCATTTAAAAATATATATCAGTTTACTACTGTTAATTGAACAGTTAACCAGTATTTTTTACTAAGATCTGTTACTTCTGACCAAAATAGTTTTTCAAATGTGAAATATATACAATTTCTCAACATATTTTCCGTCATTTGGAGTCCTGTCAGGCGGCACAACTTTAGATGGTGTGGCCAGGTAAATTTCTAGTTAAAAAAATTATTTATATATTAAATAAAAAATGTTTGCCAACTGTAAAGTTAAACATTGGCAAAACAAGGTAACCAGCTACAAGAAAGCAATAATCAAAAGTAATTGTTAATACACAGTTCATCTACAAAAATAGTGTAAACCACTGTAGACACTCTCAGATATGCTCACAAAAATTTCATAAAGAAAATAAAACAAAGGAAGAATATATTTTAAAAAAAAAACTTTGCTTGCACCACCTAATGTGTTTTTTTTTTTTTTTTTTTGGTTGGGTAAAACTACCGTGAAATAATTTATGTATAAAATACATTCTCCAAACCTAAAAATTATATTAACTTTTAAATAATATGTAAAAAACACATTTCTAAAAGCTCATTTAGTCAATGATCCATCTGTATTGAGAAGTTATATTCTCTATATTCTCTGTTTTCTATATTCTCTTTTCCTAGATCCTTCTATAGTTTGCTTTAAGTACAAATTTTTGCTTCACAAAGTTTTTTTAAGGTTGGGGTGTGATTTAACCATGTTATGTGTCAGATTAGATGTTTCCCATGTGTGAAATAACTCACTGCAGGTATCATATGATAATCTTTATTAAATGATGAAGAAAAATGGCAAGCAAACAAGAAGACAAGCTAAGGTTTGTAAATCACATAACAAGGTTTCAAACAAGGCTTCTTGTTGCCAATGTAGTTAAAGAGGACAGAGTAGATAAGCAGTGGGAAAGCCAGCATGGCATGTGCTGATTCTGTAGGAAACAAAAACATGCAATGTAATAAAACATTATCATACAACAATCCAACACAAAGGAGTGAAGTGGTGCTAATAAACATGAATAGGGCCCAAGTGCTAAATGTTTTTTCAATAAATAGTGTCAGCAATTGGACTTCGGGGCTTTGTCTTGATGGGACCGGTGTGGTGCTGAGATCAGAGTCGGATCGCGATTTTGGGCTTGTCTTCGACGAACACTGCTTTGACTCAGTTTGTCATAAATAAACAGCTTGATTCAAATAACTCTAAAAATCATGTACTGTGCTTTTTGACGCCTTCAAAATTGGTTCATCGAGGAAATTTCTGATTTCCTAACAAGGGCAATGGCATTGCGTTCAGGAGTGGGTGGTCTGCTGGCTAGGAACAGCGAGAATTTGAGGAGGAACTCTTCACAGCTCTCGGGGTCCCCTGAATATGGGAGGGTTCAGGGATAGGAATCAGCGTGGTGGGCTGTGCGCTGACGGAGTCGGGGACCGGTGCCACACTGGCTGTAGGACCTGCTGGGAGAGAGCTTGAATAGCCTTGCCCCGGTTGTCAAGCTGCTTGATCATTCGCTGGAATAGTTGTTCCGCCGTCTCCATGAGGGCAAAGTATTCTGTCAGGAGACTGCTCTAATGAGTGGATGGGAGACGAGGATGCAGAACAAAATGGAAGTTTATTAATAAACAAGAATAGCAGCAATATGAAATGAGCGTAGGGAGGCAATAGGCAGGAGGAGCACTGGAGTGAGGCAGATGTAGGGGAGACGAGCCTGATGACCAGGAGGGAGATGAGGACCTGGATAACAAACAGAGCAGAGAACAAACCGAGCAAAAGAACAACCCAAAACAAAAATAGACAGAGAGGGAATCACTGTAGAGGAAATTACTACACTAATCACTAAAGAGAAAGAAGATAGGGCTGAGCTAATGGAGGAGATGAATCTAACAAAATAATAAACTCTAACACAGGTAATGGATAGCTTAAAACGCACAGAGGGGAATACAGGATGACCGAAGACTCTAGATAGGACAGAGGGAGAAAGCCCTGGTGGTGGTGAGCTGAATGAGGCGGCAACCGGAAGGAACCTAGAGCGAGCTGAGGGAGAGACATACACAGAGAGAGCAAGGGAAAGGGAGATAGAGAGAGAGTTAGTAGTGAGAGAGAATTAGTTCACCGATAGGGGAGTGGTTAGTGAGAAAGCGAGAAATGTTAGTGTATGGGGAAACAAAGACGAACACTACAAACCACAGTTACAGATGCGCCAGAGGAGCGGGCTAGGGTGAGACCCAGACTCAACCCCAGCCGGCTGAGAACAAAGCACCGGAGCAAACAAACTGTAAATAAAAATGCTCCAAACAAACGGCGAGATGTTAAAAGGGACAGGAGTGAGAAAGCTAAGGCAGACCTAAGAGAACAACACCTGCTTAAAGGAGGGCGCACACTGGCTAGAAGGTGGGGCTAAGGGAGCGCGTCACAGGGAGAGAGACAGCGCCGGAATCTCTAACACTGTGTTTGACATAAAGTAAATTTCTAAATATATTTGAAAAACACCTTTCAGATTTCTTTTATCATAGCTATCGTTGTAGTCATTCATCACTCACAGACATAAGTATTTTACATTTGGTAAACACAACTACAATTATTTGTTGACATTAGAATTTAAACACTTAATTTCTGACATTTACTTACATCTTTTTGTCAAATTAAGTAAAATAAATATACTGTATCTTACGTGGTATTTTTTATAACCAACACGGCAGTGACGGACCATCAGGGCCTTCAGGGCCTTCAAGGCCTTCTCTGCAGGCTTACATTTTTTTCTGAATCACAGAATGATGTTAATTATATTTTGTCAATGAATACTAATTAAATAATTTCAAACGGTCTGTCTGCTTCCTTTTACAATGTTTTTTCTAGTTGCACTGCTTCCAGACGTGTATTTCCTTATTAAAGCTATCAAGGCCATCAGAATCTGTCTAACATTTTTTTATTTTGACTACACAAGATATCTATCTTTGATGCAATGGCTCTTTATACTGAACACTAAATTATTTCTGCATAATAAGATGTTTTTATAGCCATAAAATAGTTACTAATTGAATTAATTGGGCGGCTTAGCGGTTAGCACGTTCGCCTCTCAGCGCTAGGGATTCCCGTTTCGAATCCCCATCTGGGTGGAGTTTCTATATACAAAGGAAATGTATAAGAATTCCAATGTGCCCAAATTTGGTTTAAAATTTTAAATTGGTTTGGAAAAAGCAACGGTACTTGCGAATATACAGTACTTGCCCAACACATGTACACCCCCACTTATTACTCAGCAGTTCATAAACCTCTATCGATGACCTTTTCCCCATCTACTTAGATCATTGTACTGCTTTTTGTTCTAAGCGGCAGTTCTGGTGATGCCAGAAGTCAAGAAGACACTTGGCTCTATCTCTTCCTATGTCTGCTTCATCTTGTGGATTTTTGGTATTCCTGCTGCTGTTCTTGTATATCACATTCACAGCATAAACTAGCAGATCAATTTCCTCTACTAAGAAGGTTATGAACAATATGCCAGTTTTCCATTGTGCCACATGTACATATAATTTTTTCCCTTGAATATAACAGGTGTTATATTTTACAACCAAGCCAAACTTTAAAATTTGATCACCTATGATTCAACATATAAACAAGTGTCTCCTTTTATGTGCATTGTTAATGTACTCCATAATATGTGGTAGATCTGATTAGCAAGTCATGTTAAGATTTTTTTGTTCATTCTAAGTATTTAATGCTGTGCTGAAAACACTAAGCAAATGCACATGCAACTAGCCCCATTTCGATGCTTTATATGCAAATGCTAATTTACCAAATTTATTATGCTTAATTAATTGGTCCAAAAACTGAAACAAGACTACTAGAAAGATACCAGAAATAAAATTGCAGAATAAATTGCAGAAATAAAAAGAAGTAAAAATAATAGTTACTGGGCATGGGGAACCCCCAGCAACCCTAATATAGGATAAAGCGGAAGATAACATCATCCACCATAAGATAGCATCATCCCCCACCATAGGGGAATTCTAACTTAGGGCTTGGGTTTGTCCTCTAGGTGTGCTTGTTTTGTATCACATGAATTCTGGTCAAATCTGTGTTTTAGGTATGGCTGTTTATTATAAGAATATTTCATAATAAAAGACTCACACAGTCAAAAAACATGACTTGATATGTTGAATTGGCTGCTCTAAATTGCCTCTATCTAACATATTCTGTATTTTGTGTCTAGAGCATTAATCCGAAGATAATCAGATGTGATGACAAAATACTGTGGTGTTATTCTGATTTCAACTGTGACCTATCCTGCTTGTAACACATTTGTGTCACGTATTGTGACAATAACTGACAATAACTGGCATGCAAACATGTGCTAGGGTTTTTAGTGTTCTCAAATTCTAAAATCTAACTTCTTTTGGGAGCTGCACAACACACAGAGCAAAATGTTGTCAAGCAAGCCCAAGTACAAGAGAAAGAGTTTCAGCTAGATGGGGATGGTCTCTTAACTCAAACAGAACCAAGTTGTAGCTACCGTATTCCACCTTCACGTCTTAAACCTGAAGCTAAACCATTCTTTCTGGACCAAATCAACACTGCTCCCCAGTCATCTCATCTCACCCCACAGCACCCTCGTATCTGTGAAGATGAATCTCTCCACATACCACATGAAATAAGTATACCACATGAAGTAAGCAAGAAGCAACCATTCTTCTTCTATGCAACATTTCACACCCCCGAAAGAAACACCACACTCCTTCCGCCTATTCTATTGACTCAAACCCCAGCGATGGCATCTCGTATATTAATGACTTCGTGAGATATCTTGCTCGTTATGAAGTTGTTGCAGCAGATTTACTTCAGTTTAATGATAAACCTCAGAACTACAGAGCCTGGAAATGCTCATTTCAATCTGTTACAAGTGGGTTAGATCTAACACCAAGTGAAGAGATGGACTTTCTGCAGAAATGGCTAGGCAAGGAGATAGCAGAGCATGTTGAACAGATAAGGGCAATACATATCAACCACCCAGAAGCAGGGTTGCTATGACCTGGGATAGACTTGAACAAATCTATGGCTCAACATAAGTGATAGAAGATGCTCTTTTCAAGCACATCGATGCCTTTCCAAAAATAACAAATCGTGATTATACTAAACTAACAAAGTTGAGTGATCTACTAATGGAATTGCTGTCAGCCATGGCAGAAGGCAGGTCTCTATTTTCTCGACACGGCAAGAGGAATAAACCCAATTGTACAGAAGCTTTCGTTTCGTTTGCAGGAAAAGTGAGCATCAGTTGGTGCATCCTACAAGCGGCAAAATCGTGTTCCATATCCTCCATTCGCCTACTTTCTGGACTTTGTTAAACAGGAAGCTAGCATTGGAAATTACCCTAGCTTTAACTTCATGTCACATATGGATATGTTTCCCAGGACAGAAAAAATAGTTTGGAAGTCGAACAAAGTACAAGAGGTTGCTGTCCATAAGACAGAAGTGTTGCGCGGTGGCATTTTTGACTCTTCTATGGTCCCAAGAAAACCCGTTGACTGCAATAAACTGTGTCTCATTCATAAGACACCACATCCCCTTAACGAATGTCATGCATTCTGAGAAAGGCCTATTGAAGACCGTAAAGCATATTTAAAAGAGAATAGTGTGTGCTTTAAATGCTGTTCCCCAACATTACATATTGCCAGGGACTGTAAAACTATGATTCAGTGTTCTGAATGCAAAAGTGAGAGACACCCTGCAATGCTTCATCCCGGACCAGCATCATGGAAGAAAAGGTTGGACCCTGTTCGAGAGCATGGCGGGGAGGTTGAGAAAGCTACATCTCAATCTGATGTCATCAGTAAATGCACAAAGATCTGTGGTGGAGATCTGACAGACCGGTCTTGCTCAAAAATATGCCTTGTAAAGGTATATCCAGCTGGTCACAGAAACAAAGCCGTAAAAATGTACGTGATTCTAGATGAGCAGAGCAACAGGTCCTTTTACAGATCTTCAATGTGTTTAATGAACAAAGTCCAGGTACTCCATATACTTTAGGAACATTCTCAAACCCCAGACAATTAACACTTTCTACACCAACACCACAGAGCTACAGCGCCCAACACTCTTTGATCCATGTCCCAATGTGTTCCGTATCAAAGAAAAGTAGCAATGTCCAGTTCCTCAATAACCGTCCAGTATTATCTGAAAAGAATTGTTCTTATGATACTGATCACCTGGGATGCACTGTTTTCAAGAGGACCAAAGATGACAATAGGATGGCTCCGTCAATTCAAGATGCATCCTTCATGAAAATAATGGATGAAGGACTATAGAAGGATTCAAATAACAGCTGGATAGCACTATTGCCCTTTAAGTGTCCAAGGCAACAACTCCCAAACAACAGGCCCCAAGCACTGAAGCGTCTTATATCTCTCATGCGCAACTTTGACAAGAAGCCTGAAATGAGAGAACACTTCCTCAGCTTCATGGATAAGATGTTCAAAAATTTCAGTTTCTAACACGTGAAGTCAAAATCGTTTGTAACCCAATGACATCTTTCCATACACCAAATCTACATGAAGGAGAGAAGATTAAGGGCATAAGTAATAGAAATCCAAAGGCAAATGCCTTAATAACGAATTCAGATGAGAATGCCAACGTCAAAGACTGTGTCTTCTGTGAGAAGGCAGGACACAGTTTACCAGATTGCCGTAAGTTTATGAAAAAGACAATCACAAAAAGAATCAAGTTTGTCCAGGAGAAAAGGTTGTGCTTTGGTTGCTTGAAATGGGGTCATCGTTCCAAGAACTGCAGTGAGAGAAATATCTGCAAGACATGCGAGAAAGGTAATCCAACTTGCCTTCATGATAATTGTACTAAAGAAGAACGCAAGCAAGAATGAACGCAAGTGGTAAAGGCTGATGGAGCAAAACACAAAGACAAGCCAAAGGATGAAAAGCCAGATCAACCACAAGATAAACCAAATACATCTACAAGTACATGTGAAGCCATAGTACATAAAGTCATCCAGAGTGGCAGAGACACCCATACATCTACAATAATTCCGGTGTGGGTTTCTGCTGCGGCTGAGCCAAATCTTAAAGTTCTTGTGTACGCACTTCTGGATACACAGAGTGATACAACATTTATACTTGAGGAGACTGCAAGGGCACTCAACGTAAGGAGTGAACCAGTTCAGCTGAGTATTACCACGCTATTTTCAACAAATAGCGTTGTGTCCTGCAAGAAGCTGACCGGTTTACAAGTAAGAGGGTTCTATTCAGACGAGATAATACCACTTCCTGTGACTTATTCCAGAGAAATTATACCGGCAAATAGAAATCATATTCCTACACCGGAGACAGCAAGGTTATGGACTCATCTGGAACATATTGCAGATGAGATTGCTCCTCAGCAAAGCTGTGAAGTTGGTCTTTTAATAGGCAGCAACTGTCCTCAGGCTTTACTACCAAAACGAATAGTGTCTGGTGAAAGAAACCAACCCTTTGCACAGCAAAAAGATCTGGGATGGAGTGTGGTAGGCTGTGGCAATCCATGTCTCAATTATGGAGATGGTATGGGAGTAAGCAACCAAGTGGTAGTGAAGAAAGTGGTACCAGATCTTCAGTCTTCCTCAAATCTTACAAGTGAAGTGTATTATGTCTACAGAACACAGATCAAGGAAATCATTACTGCTGTAGATGTCATCAAGGCTCTGGAATTTGATTTTGTTGAAAGAGCTTTTGAAGCTAATCGTGTTTCTCAACAAGATCACAGATTTCTAAAGAAGCTGAAAGAAGGCATCACACACAATAGTGAGGGTCATTATGAAATGCTGCTGCCATTCAAGGAAGACAGGCCCCAGCTACCTAATAATAAGGTGTGTGCCATCCACCATCTTAAGTGTCTTGAAAGAAAGCTAAAGTGAAATGAGCAGTACAAGAAAGACTACAAGGCCTTCATGAACGATGTCATTCTTCATGGAGATGCAGAAAAGGTCCCAATGGAAGACATCCCAAAAACTCCAGTGTGGTACATCCCGCATCATGGAGTCTATCATCCAAAGAAGCCGGGAAAATTACGCGTCGTCTTTGACTGTTCTGCCAAGTTCCAATGAACATCTCTGAATGATCATCTTTTAACCGGTCCAGCTCTAACGAATGCCTTGGTGGGAGTTTTGTTTCGTTTCCGAAGAGGTCAGATTAAAACAGAAGACCAAGATTATCTTCGATTCCTTTGGTGGGAGAATGGAAATCATGAAGTTCACCCTTCCACCTATCGAATGAAGGTCCATTTGTTTGGTGCAGCCTCTTCACCTGGGTGTGCCAACTATGGACTCAAGCATATTGCCGCGGAAGGACGAAGACGCTTTAGTGATGACGCCATCAAGTTCATACAGTGGAATTTTTACGTTGATGGTTGCCTGTTAAGCATGACATCTACAAGTCGAACAATCCAGCTATTGAAAGAAGCCAGAGAACTTTGCAGCACAGGCAACCTACGACTTCACAAGCTTGTTTCTAATAGTAGGGAAGTCCTCCACACCATTCCCAAGAAAGAACGTGCTGAAGCTACTACAACCAAGGATATGGCATTAGGAGAATCGCAAATAGAAAGAGCTCTTGGGGTGCAGTGGTGCGTGGCTTCTGAGGAGTTTCGGTTTAGAGTGGTTATCAGGGAGAAACCACTTAACCTTAGAGGATCATCGGGAAAGCAGATCCTGCTGCAACCATGTTGGGACGATACTTTACTCGATGATTTGCAACCTCAGTAGGAACGTTGGTTCCAAGAATTCTTGGTCAATTTCTTCTGGAGTCGGTGGAAGAAAGAGTATTTCTTGAACCTTCAACCAAGACAGAAGTGGATCAAGGATCGCAGAGATGCAAGAGTTAACGATATCGTCCTTCTGCAAGAAGACGCTACATCTCATAACCTGTGGAAATTGGCAAGGGTCGTTGAAGTGTATCCAGGAAGAGATGGTAGAGTGAGAAAGATGAAGTTGTGCATCAGCGATTCCAACCTGGATAAGAAGGGAAGGTGTGTTTCCAAACCAATTTATCTGGAGAGGCCTATCCATAAGACGGTGACATTACTAGAAGCCCATCATCTTTATTTTACAGTTGTAAATTCATGCAAATTCATGACCAAGCTAGTATTGTAAAATAATTTGCTTGGTATAATCTCATTTCATGATTTAAAATCATAGATTTTGGTGTGAGTGTAACTGCCTACTTGAGCAGTTTATATTTTAATTGGTTTAAATTGGTTTAAATTAAGTTACACTGTATAAAAGTGTATTTTATAACGTTAATTTCCATGGTTACACTGCTAATTACCGTGGTTACCACGTTACAAAGGTTCCAAAGTTAGCATTAAGGATTATTCAGAAGCTAGAGAAGGACAGGTCGCAACGTGAAACTATAGCTCTCTTAGATATTTCATGCAGCCAATGAGGTTTGTGTTCTGTTAGTGTACCAATTATGTTTATTACCTTTTCTAGCATTAGAGTGAATTGATGTGTAATTACGGTTCTAAATCAAGTAAATTGATTGTAAATTCGTGTGGTAAAACCAACAAAGGATCATTCTTAAGATTAATAGTTTACAATGTGGAAATTGCTCATTGTATATTTGTTTATTTGATTTATGTTACGGTTCTTACGGTTGGGTGTAAAGTTATGTACAAAGTTAAGGTGCAAACTCAAGAATAAACCTAATCAGTATTGGCAAGTGTATTTGTGCTGTCGACTTTGAATCTGAGGGAGCTACAGTGGTGTTTGATTTTAGTGCCAAATATGCTGGTGTATCGCTCAATGATGTATTATTACTGGGCCTGACCTAAACAACACACTGATTGGCGTACTTCACTTACTAATAGTACTACACTTCAGAAAATAAGCAATTGCCTTTACAGCAGAAATTTCCTACGTTTTCTGTGGCATCTAGAAAATGACCTTTCCAGGAAAATTGTGGATTATCGCATGAGGGTCCATGTATTTGGTAATAGCCCCTCACCTGCAGTGGCTATTAATTGTCTGCACCAGTCCATGCAGAGTGAATAGTTCCATGTTGAACAGACGTTGAGGACTTTGTAACCCGTGACTTTTATGTTGACGATGGTTTGAAGTCTATGCCTACTGTTGAAGCTGCGGTTGCAGAACTTGCTCAAAAGGACACAGGTGTCACTCACGCTACCTCTGTAGTGCACTCTGGTGAGGGTATGTCACCTGTTTACTCGGGTCCCTGTCCATCACCGGAGTTTTGATCACCTGTTCTGGGTTTCCTTGATTTGTAATTTCCGGTTTTAGTGTTTCTAAGCTCTGTTTCCGGGTTTCTTCCTCGCGTCGTATCACGCTCACTTGCTACATGTGCTCTCTGTATCTAGTATTTATTTGCTGTTGTTATTTGAGCTTCTCCGGTAGACATTCTGCATCGGCAATAATCATCATTGCGGGTTACACAGTTTGCCTGTTATGTTTCGTTTGTTTTTTCTCCGCATATATGCGGTGGTTATTTTTTGTTTTTCTTTGTTTTGGTTGTTCCGCTCTCCGTGGAGAATCTCACCTTGTGTATAATAAACAGCATCGCTTTGATCTGTGATCGCGCAGTCCTTTATAATGCCGTTGACAACAGGACACTCTTTAGATAAAACCTGAGGCTACATAAAATCGCAGCAAACAGCAAAGAGGTCATGAAAGCTTTCCCATGCAGAGATTATGCAAGTGACCTTAAGGACTTGGACTTTGGCGTAGAGCTACTTCCAGTGCAATGCAATCTTGGATTCAATTGGGACCTCCAAACAGACTGCTTTCTCTTCAGTGTATCTGATGAAGTAAAACCTTTCACTCGGCCAGGGGTCTTATCCACAGTCAACAGCCTCTATTATCCTCTTGGGTTTGTAGCACACTGGTGCTACAAATCCAAGAGGATAATAGAGGCTGTTGACTGTGGATAAGACCCACAATTAAGGGCAAAGATATCGATATCTTTAGAATATCGTTGCATTCTATCAGACTTGGCAATGGAATATGGACAGTTCCATCCAGAGATTCAACTCCACAGCCACTAGCTCGTCTTCCTATCAACTCCTTTGACTTCCAATAATCGGGTGTTTCGCATTCGAAGATCGTCCCATCCAGACTAGTGGCACTATGTGATACTAACTGGCTAAGTGGACCCACATTTCTCTCTGTAAACCAGCAGAGGAAGTCTGAGAGCACTTTTGAGCTCATTGATCCAAGCTCAGACCCAGACATCTGACCGTTAGTGTCCACTTTGAGCACATCATCATCATCTAAGCAGCTAGGTTCTCACAGATTCACCAAGTTCTCTTCTTGGAAATCATTACTCACCTCATACACATAGCGCGCCTTTTCAAGACAACTTGGGAGATCAGCTCCTGTAAAGGCTGGCATTACTGCACAGCTGAATTCACAGTTGTGGAATCCAGTCAAGCTTCAGCCATCCTTATTCAAGCAGCGCAACAGGATGTCTACAGTGAGGAGATCAGATGCCTCCAAAAGCAGGAGAAGATCCCTAAAATTAGTCCTCTGAAAAATCTGGACCCATTCCTCGATGCTCATGGACTCTTGAGAGTTGGAGGTCTTCTTCACCAATAAACCCTTGATCAGGGTGAAAGAACCCTCTTGATTATATTTTTGATGCTAAAAAATGATTAGTTTGTTATTTTTGCAGTTTGCTTCACTGCTTCATGTTGGAAAATTTGTACGAGCGTGATAGTGTGATGTTAAGTTCTAATATGTTATTATACTAAACAGATACAGTAAATCAAGACATTTTATTTCATACAGTGGTTTAATCAACAAATGTTAAAGCGAGCATATTGTTGAATATTATTTTTCTGTATGTTTTAGTTTTACCTTTTCTCGTATGTCAATAAACCTGTGGACAAAAGCTAAGAAGTGTCTTCAGAGTCTTGATGTTAGGAGAGCGTTTATCTGTCTGTCAAGATATATATTCAGCACGTATACCGAGGACAGAACAGCAGTGCATTTTACACCTTGGCCTTCAGTAACACTTTGTCTGAATTAATCTACCTGCTAATAACTATTTAATGGTTATAAAAACATATTTTTATGCAGAAATGCAGTATAAAGAGAGGTGAATAGAAAGAAAAGAGAGAAAGTGGAGCCAACGGCAATGGACTTAAAGCCAACGGCAATGGACTTAAAAATTTATCATAATTAATGCAGCTGATGTGGCTCCACCTGATAAACACATTATAAACATGGCAGATCCATCAGCCAACGTGAATTATAATTTTAATGAATTTAAAATAATTCATGAGCCTGTAGAATCATCCAGTCCTCATTTATACCCATTTTTACACTCCTGCAGGCACACTTAAATCACCAACATTAACCTTAGAAAATTGCAATATTATTTAGGAAAATAACAATCAACAAAAATCCACACACAATTTCCATCCTCCTTTTTTTCCCATAAGAAGTCCTTTTCTATTACTATTGAAGCGAATGTTGAAAGTTGAGCTGTATTTCTGCAATTTTTAATTGGCTGAAAATCCTTTCATGAAATGTACTCTCTAATCAGGGATCGTGAATACACTGACATAACTTTAGTCTGCTAGAAGCAACAGGTTGATAAACACAAGTGGGGGAGACAGTATTAAAGGAATTAAAAAGATGAAAGGAATTAAGAATTAAAAAATAGTTCCAAATAATTTTTAATTATTTGGAACTATTGATATACAGGGGCAGCACGGTGGCTTAGTGGTTAGCACGTTCGCCTCTCAGCGCTAGGGATTCCTGGTTCGAATCCCCATCGGGGTGGAGTTTCCATGTTCTCCCCGTGTCCACGTGGTTTTCCTCCAGGTTCTCCGGTTTTCTCCCACAGTCCAAAAACATTGATCAAGTCAATTGAGTTCTCCAAATTGCCCCATATAGAGTGTGTATGTGTGTGTGCCCAGCGATGGATTGGCGCCCTGTCCTGGGTGTATCTGCCCAGCGCCCGAAACGTTCTCCGCTGGATGGGCATGGGGAACCCCCCCGCGACCCTGATAAAGGATGAAGTGGAAGATAATGAATGAATATTCATATACAAAATATAATTAACATCAGTCTGTGATTCAGACTATTTTATGCCTTTAGAGAAGGCCTTGAATGTCCTGATGGCCTGCCACTACTCAATTGTGTGAACACTCAATTGTGTGTTGAACACTCCAAAAGACTGGTAAAAATGTCGTGTCAGTACTGGTCATGGAAATGCATCAATCAGTTTCAGAAAATACAGTTTTGTACAATAATTTTTTTATTTTTAAATATTGTATGGACATGCTTTACCTCCATACAATTGAAAATATAATTCAAATTTAAATTAAAGACAGGAAATAAAAAAACAGGACAGTTAGACAAAAATCTGTAAAAATTAATTTTTTTCTGTCATAAAGTGTACAGATTTCAACACTTTGCAGCTCTGAGTTTGGCATCTGTCTATTTCCCACACTTGGACAGTTATGTTTTAGAGCATTCTTGTTCCTTTTATAACAGCCAGAGGCAGCTTTTTGTTCTGTTCCAAATGTATTTTAAATAGTCATATTCTAGGACTGAGTGACATCGATTTTAATTCTAATGTAAATTATCAGGAATTGAAACAGAACAAAGGCATACAGTGTAATATAATGTTTTGCTATTTTTTTGTGTTTTATTTAAAGGTTTCCTACAATAGTTTACCTGTTGCCTGTTTTCAACCTCCTGCCTGTCTTTTAAGTAATACTGTAAATGGAAGCATGTGATTTAATGACATATGGGTGGCTGGCAGACATGATTCTTCCTGCAATAAGTCGAAATACCACCACCAGTGAGTAATGCTTATCAGCTACAGATGGCACACTGCAGAAACCCCCATTTATCGAAAGATATTTTTCTTTCTTACTTAAAAGATATCCAAATCAAGCACTATAGCCATTTCAAATGTTGTTTTTATATTTTGGTTTGATAACAGAAGTCCTAATGTTTACCAATTCAGCATATATGTAACATGGATAATCTAAGAAAATATGATTTCACATACTTATAAATAGTTATCAAAAACATCCTATTCTAATAATCACACATCACAGACATTCAATTAAAAAACTAAAATCTTACAACCACGCAAATCTAAATACTGTACAACTCTAAGGCATTACCACTGTGGCTAGTTGAAATATAAATACATTAAAAACAAATGACGTGAGTGCCTTATGTGAGGTAAAGAACATGACAGTAATAAAACATTGAGTAATAAAACAATTCAAATTGTAGCTACTGATTAACATACATATTAAAAGTACTACCAGTTCTAATGTGCATAAGCAGTGAAATCTCTTGGTGGACAATGTTTCACAAAGTTCAAACGGGATTTTAAAAAAAAAAGTGTTAAAATAGCAGCCATCTTGGACAGACTCTGCAAAAATATTTCAAAGCTGTCAGTGATCAATACATATAAAAAACACTTAGAAAGATGATCTTCCTGGCCAGCCAGGAATAAAACAATCATGAAAAGAGTGACATTCTCAAAAACAATTTTCTTCATTGACTTTCATGAACAGTAAACATGTTCACAGAAAAACAGTGTCTCAAACCCTATCAACTACCAGAGTTGTGGGTTTATACTTCTTTTCATCATACCAACAGGCAATTCTGGTTCCCCTCAAAATGCATTAGATTTGCACCTCAGTCTCATCACTGTGCTCCAAAGATTGTTCTGCTGTGCTGATCATAGAGGCTGATGGGCCTTGTGTAACCCCGAAGGGGGAAACAGCTGGTGATCTAGCTGCCAAGGGAGAAAGTGAAGGAGAGAAGCTGGGTGACATGGCAGCTGAAGAGATGGAACCTTCATGGCTAATAGGAGAACGCCTAAGGGTTGCTATGTGTGGAAACGACCGAGTAATAGCAGGTTTAGGCGGAACTGACTTGGCACCAGGGTGGGCTACTGAGGTAATGAGAGGGGGCGGATCAATACGTGGTTTAGGATCTGTTTTAACCTTTGGTTGGAAGGATCGACGAGGATTGTTTGGGGGTATACTTTCATCTTTAAGTCTGGCAATTTCTGTAAAAACATTTGCAAGTGGTTGGAATTGGGGGCACCAATTAAGAAGGTAGTCCCAATTATAGCTTCCTCGCAACTCCTCATCACTAGCAACAATGGCTGTAAGGGAACCATCAATTGGTGGCTTGCCATCCTCAGGGAAGGTGTATTCTTTTGAATGGGTTATGTTAAGCCCTCTACCTACACCAAGATAGCCACCAGCTTCATCTCTATAAATTGGAAGCTGACTAGAGAGTAAGGTTCCACTTAGACTCCCTACTTTTTTTCCTTTAAACCACTGACTGCTATCTAATGATCCTGGTTCACAGGAAATGTCAGAAAGCTGGTCTGCATCCTGCTGTATGCCTGAATCAGGTCCTCGAGCAGAGATGTGCTCCTGCATGGAAGAGGTAACACTAGCCACTCGTGGATACTCATTTATCATCCGGATTTCATCATCCTCTGCTGCTTCTGCTGATCCTCTGCCACTGGAATGAGAGGGATCTAAGGACCCTCCCCTTGTATAGGAACTTGCACCTCCTCCTTGGTCGGTGGAATAGCCTGGAAGTGTCTGATGGTAGATCCTGTTTTTACCTCTAGATTTGGATTCATCTAATTGTTGGAGTGCAGTGTCTGAAGCCACGGTTCCTGTATTCTGTCCTTTTTTCTTGTGCTTAGACTTTACACAGTAGAGGGTTACAGCAATTATGATTAAAATGAGTATGAATCCCAACGAGGTCGAAATTATGCTAATCAAAAAAATGTTAATGTCAGATACAAGCCCAAAAGATGTGTTGGTGACATCAAAAGAAAGTTGTGCTGTTGTAAACCTTGAGCCTTCCAAAGGACTATGGGCCATAACATCCATAGTCATAAGGCGAGTCTCCCTTTTAGAATGGCTTCCCCCACTACTAGAGCTGCCTGAGCTGTCCATTTTGAGGTAGATCACACCAGTTGTTTTGTTTACTTCAAAATATGGGGAGTTAGTTGAGAAAGAGTAGAGCACAATCCCATCAACACCACCATCTTCATCATTGGCTTGCACTTGTCCAATGCTTTGACCCTTATGTGCTCCCTCTGGGACCGCAAATAAAAAGACAGAAGAAGTAAAAACTGGATCATACTCATCTTCCCCTGTGACATAGACTTGTACAGTGACAGTAGCAGAATTATTGCCTGCATCTACAGCCACAGCCTTAAATTGAAAAGAATTTACTTTTTCAAAGTCAAAAGCCTGACGAGAACGCACTTCCCCTGTGTTCTGGTCTAGCACAAAAAAGTCTTTTCCATGACCAGATGTGTCCACAATAAAGTACTTAAGTTTTCCAGTGTCATGGTCTATGGCATGTAGTACCATGACTACGGAGTTTGAGGGCCTGTTTTCTGTGATGCTCACAGTCATAGTCTCAAGAGGAAAGTAAGGCCTGTTATCGTTTATATCCTTTACCTCCACACTTATAGGAGCCAGGGCAAAGTGGCCACGACCATCTGAAGCTTGAATAATGATTACATGTGTGGTCTGAGACTCCCGGTCCAGAGGTTTCTCTAGGCGTAGGGCTCCAGTCCACTGGTCTATTGAAAATTGTTTTTGGTCATCGCCAGAGCTAATGCTGTATTGAATCTCTGCATTTGGTGTGGAATCAGAATCAGAAGCAGATAGCCATAAGATTTCAGTACCAGCTGAAGCTTCTTCATTCAGGGCTACCATGTACTCAGAATGGCTGAATACAGGGGGATTATCATTAATATCACTCACAGTAATGACAACAGCAACACTAGAACTATACTGGGGAATACCCCTGTCTGAAACCACAATGGTGAGATTATAGCAAGTCATCACTTCAAAGTCCAATTGTTCTGCTAAAATGAGTGTGCCAACAGTCTGAAAGCCATGGCCTTCTATAAAACGAATGCTACTTTCAATCTGAAAGGCATTTCCAATGTTTCCATTTGCAATAGCAAAATCAAAACCAGAGTTTTCTTGCGAAAGGTCATCATCCACTGCTTCCAGGGTCAAAATAGTGGCTCCTGGAATCTGATCCTCAGACACTAAGCTTCTGTATTCTGATTGAAGAAATATTGGAGCATTATCATTCACATCAGTGAGCTGTATTTGAAGAGTGGTAATGGCAGACAAAGGTGGCTTTCCTCCATCACATGCCTCAATGACCACACTAATGGTGGGGTGCTCGGAGTAAAATTCTGCTTTCTGACTTATAAACAAAGTACCTGAAAGTAATCATATATGCAAAAGTGCTTGAAACTCAGTTTAAATAAACAATCAAAACAAACTGAAAATAAAATTCTGTAGTGACTTCATACCATTACTGGGATCAATATAAAACCCCTCTCTTGATGATGATATGACACGGTATGTAACTCGCCCATTATCACCTGTGTCCTGATCTGTAGCTGTCACTGTAAAGACTGGAAAACCTGATGGTGAATGTTCTGCCAGTGTTACCTGGAAACCCACAAGAAAGCAATTGTGGAATTCAAAGCTTAGGAAAGTACTTTTAATATTGCCCTTTGTAATTTAAATAATGATTAAAAATGATTTTAAATGACAAAACAATGTGATTGTATTTACTAATAAAATTCATTTACTGTTCAGCAATATTAAAATGATATGTGATATAAAGACTCATTTTGTATTAAAGACTCATTTTGTATTTTTATTAGTTTGAAAGTGTTAAAACATGTGTAGTATATGTAGTAATTGTTCAACATCCCAACTTGGCAATTTTTGGTTGAATTTGAACATTGAAATTAAAAAGGGCAGTCTACAGGGTAATCTAAATTAAAGGGCAATCTACAGACTTTTTACATATCCTTACCTCGTATAAATCCTGTGTAAAAGTAGGTACATTATCATTCACATCCTCCACCAGTATAGTCAGATTTGCCTCACTCTGATGTTTAGAGTCTGAAGCTTGAACAGTCAGAGTGTACCACGTCCTCTCCTCATAATTGAGTTCACCAGTTAAAAAAACTCTGCCATCATAGCAGTGGATTCCAAATTTACCCTCTGAGAAAGAATCCAGACGCAGAGAATAAAAAAGTTTTGGGCCTGAATCCACATCATTTCCTGTCACCATAGTGATCTCGGTGCCTATAAACAAATCTAGGAAAGACAAAATAACCAAATATAACATAAGCAGTAAATAAGCAGAAGACAAACAGGCAAAAAATACATTATTGCTAATCTGATATAAGCATCATTTTGAATGTTTCAAATTGAATTAGCATTCATTAAACAACTTCACAAATATTGGATTGCTTACTTTCTGGGACTTGCACTTCTTTCGGCAGAGGTATTGTGGGCCTGTTGTCATTGAGGTCAACTATAATCACAGTTAAGGTAGCAGAGGCGGCAAGTTTGGGGCTACCTCGATCTGTTGCCATTATCACAACCCTATTAATTAAATATATAAAATGTTACTAACATCTTTTCTCATACAAAGAATGATGCATTCCATTTGCATTAAATTTTCATTCTAAAATACTTTGTCCGAATGTATAGTACCAGTCAAATGTTTAGACACACCTCTTTGCTTGACGTATTGTCATTTTATCTTTCCACCCACAATAAAGACAAACTTTGTAGTTCTATAATTTCAGATTGTAGTCCATCTGTTTTCATCCGCCCTCTTATAGTCAGGACCCCAGTAGTACCATCACAAAGCAGGTAAGATTTGGTTAGTGCATTATAGTGCATTATTCACATGCCAGCAGTGTCACTGAGGTGTTAAACTCCCACACCACATCAGTATCACTGCAGAACTGACAATAAAACACCACCCAAATTATACTTGTTTTGTGATAGGCTTGATCAATATAGAACTAAGATTGGCTGTGTATATCTGCTCAGCTCCCGAAACATTCGCCCCTGAATGTGTCACGGTTTGTTTTGGTCACATGGTGTGGGTTGGTCTATGTGTTCACGCCCCTGTAATCACGCGCACCTGGGTCTAATCACGTTTCGTTATTTAAACCCTGCACGCCCTGCCCTCACTGCCAGTTTGTCTTGTGCCACGCCTGTGCTAAGCCCTGACACTAGTAGCTCCAGTCCTGCCTTGTACTCCACGCCTTAGTTCCTCGTCCTTGTTTGCTGTGTCTCTGTTTTGTGTGTGTGCAGTTCATCGTCCTGCCGCCTCCACTCCATCAAGTCCCCTTCACTGCAGTCTTTAAATTCTTGGAACACTACACTCCTGACGTCATCACCCACCGCCTCGTGTTTGCCTCATTCAGTGTCTGTGTTCCCCGTACTGTGTTTCCCCTGTTGTGGACAATAAAACCCTGGTTGCTCTCTACCTCCGTTTCCTAGCCCCGTCTCTCCGAGTAGCGACTCCGCCTCGCCCGGTCTCACGACCGTAACATGAATGAGCGTAATTGTGATTTTTTGACTTGGAAGATCCATCCAATTCTTTTTTAAGGTGCCTTATTTATTTCCTAATAATAAACACACAGACATTGTTTTTTTGAGCAATGAGTTCAGGAAAAATTACTTGGTTTGCATCCAGATCTCTCTATCCATTATGGCTGCTGTGGTAACACTGCCTGTGAGAGGGTCAATCTTAAAAAGGCCACTGCGACTGGAAGACTGAATAGAGTAGGTGACCTGTCCATTTTGGCCTTGATCCACATCTTCAGCTACAACCTAAATAAAAAAACATTCTCAATAACTTGAAGTAACTATACATATTTCTAAAATTGTACTATGAAATCATTTGCATTGTTCTATTCTATTAAAATAATAATAAAAGAGACACCTGAATAATAGGTGAGTCATATCCCTGTGCTTCACGCATGTAGGCTACGTAGTTCTGTAGCTGAAAGCGAGGCAGGTTATCATTCACATCTTGAAGAATAAGGTTAATGGCCATAAAAGTATGGGATGTTGCAGTTTCTGCTTTTATCACTAGACGGAGTCTTGGAGTGTCCTCAAAATCCAGGCCATTAGAACTTTGTACCGAAATCTCACCTGATCAGAACATACACATACTTAAAACATGGAGAAAACATTAGGACAAAGTATTTACAGGAAAATATAATCATCAGCAAATCACCATTTGGTAAATTAACATGCGATGAAAGTAATACATTAAAATTCTGCAGTGGTTATCTGTCTAACCTCTATGTGTGTTGTTTGCATATTTTTGTCATGCCTCCATATATTCTGCTTGCTCTCTGAGGGTCCAGGCTTACTGTAAAGCTGCTTTCAGACAATGTAGTATTGTAAAAAGTGCTTTATAAATACACTAGAAACTTGAACGTGCCCCTTGGCTGTCCGCAGGCAGCAAAGGCTGTCATTCAGACAGTCTGCCCCTAAAAATAAAATAGAAAAACACCAACCACCTGCTGGCCAAAGACTGAAGCTAAGGGTATTTAGATATGCATTGCTCCCCTACCAGTGTCTTAACATTGTGCAACAGCTTAAAGTACGGGCCGGTAAGTTCCCTATTGCTTTTGTTTATTTTATTGTAATTTGTGTACAGTATGCATGCTCTCTGAGATGAACGTTTTTTTCAGATCTGCAATTCATCACTAAAGATTAAAGACACTTTTATCCAGTCACACATGGTCCATGCTTTTCAATGGCCCACTGTAGTTTTGTTATTTTCTGTTTATGTTTTAATGATGGCTTTTGTTTGACTTTTCTGTATGTAAATCCAGTTTCTATTAGGATATGTCTTACTGGTTTAACACAGTTACAGACACTGACTCCAGTTTCTAACCACTTGTTTCTCAATTGTTTTGTTGTTTTCTTTTTTAAATATATATTCCGTTTAATTTTCTACCTTCATAATTTGATGTCTCCCTTAGTCTAGAAGTATGCTTCAAATTTACAACTCTCCCATTCTGTTTATACTTGGTCCAGATTTTAAACATAGCTAATGGAAATTTACTATTTTTAAGAAGTTTTAAACTCTTTTTTATTTTAACTGACATTTTATATGTTAGAGATATGATTCATGTGAATCCATTTTGGGGCATCTGCTCTCCAAGGTGTGGACTTAATCTAAAACAAAATCAATTGTGATTAAAATTATATTTCCAGATTTTATTATAATGTCAGAATGGTATGGTTTCATGGTATGTCTGATTTATTTTTTCCACAGCAAATTTCTAAACAGAAAAATGAACTGCTGGACTGTTCTGGTGCTTCCACTATTCATGCTAGAGATTATTGTTATTATAGTTGTTTTTCTTACTGATATGCAGTACATAGGATTTTAATAACTGACCTGTGCCTGGACTGATGCTAAATGATTTTCCCTTGTTCCCACTAAAAATGCTGTAGGTGATTCCCCCACGGGTGCCATTTGGGAACTGTGCCTGGGTCTGAATCACAGAAGTACCTAAGGAAACAAGACATATTGATTTATAACACGATAGCATACTTACTTTCACTTAAGCTAGAAGTAAATTTCACTTTTTTCACAATGTAATTTTGCTGCATGTTTTAGGTAAGGTGTTAAGAATAAGAGATAAAAAGATAAGACTTTAACACCTACCGTTTTTTAAGTTATAAACATACACGATTGCAGGTTATAGAATCACATAAACATTATGTTTCATTTAGGTATTCTAAAGATTTAAAAAAAAATTTTTTAATTTTTTGATTTTTTGACAAACCTTTGGTGGCATTCTCCTGGATGCTGACATCTCTGGAATTACGTGAAAAACGGATTCCTTGGTAGTTCTGTTCCTTCATATAGATAATGACCACACCCAGGGAAGACTGAGAGGGGCTGCCTTGGTCCATTGCCTCCACAATAAGGGTGTGTTGGGCTTGGTTTAGACTGTTCAGTGCATCAGTGGCCCGAATCTCTCCGGTCAGGGAATTTATAGAGAAACCTTTCACAGGTGCAGCAAATCGATAGAATACAGAACCATTGGCACCAAAGTCTTTGTCTTCTGCTTTCATAGTAACAATAACATGGTTAGTAGACACAGTTCTGGTAAACAAATTAATTACATGGGGATCTTGAATGAAAAAGGGTGCATTGTCATTGACATCCAATATGGTAACAGTGACCTGGGCTGTGGTGTTGAGGGGCAAAGAAGGGGACAAGTCTATGGCACAAATTTGAAAGCTGTAGAAAGGCTTTTTCTCTCTGTCCAGAAGGGCACTTGTCACAATTCGACCTGTATCAGGATCAACAGTAAAGGCACCTTTAGCTTCACTACTAAGGAAATATAAGATCTGGCCATTTTGGCCCTCATCTGGATCTTTAGCTGTCATCTCTATAACCAAAAAGCCGACAGCAGCATCCTCTAAAATGTCTACAGCATAGTTACTACTGGTAAATTTTGGACTGTTGTCATTGATATCCAGAACAATAATTTGCACCGTGGTTGTACTAGTGAGTGAAGGACTTCCTTGGTCTTTTGCAATCACTTTTAGGCTATAGTAGGGGGTTTTCTCTCGGTCTAGTGACCGAGAGGTCGACAAAACTCCAGTATTTCTATCGAGTTGAAAGTCACCATTCATGTCTCCATCTACAAAGCAACAGCAAACAAAGTGAAAGAAGTATTATATGTGGTATTTTTATAGACTACAGAAATAAGGGTTTTTGTACAAGGTCAAAATGCTTGGTCATGCAAACACTTACCTGCTATTCTGTATTCCACGCAACCACTATCCCCAATATCTTGATCAGAAGCTTTGAGAATAAAAAGCTCTACAGGGTCAAGGTTTTCTGGAAGCTCCAAGCTGTATTTCAGCTTCCCAAAAACTGGAGCATTATCATTCTCATCCAGTACTGTAATGTGCACCAAAGCCTTGGTATATTTGGGGGGCATTCCTCTGTCTTTGGCATACACTAAATAACACATGATAAGTTTTAAAAATGTAGCTACACAAATAGCTACACAAATTAATTCTTGTTAAAGCAAAAAAAAACTGCTAGTTACCAGTAATAGTATAGTGATCTTGATGTTCTCTGTCAAGGACTTTAATAAGTGAAATAACACCAGTCTCAGGAGAAATGTCGAAACTTTCTATTGTCACACCTCCATAAATCACTTGTCCATTTATACCTAAAGATTAGTCAAAAATGGAAGCAAGGAAAATTTAATAAATGTAATAAACCTGAAAAAAGAGTCTTATTTAAAAGCCTTTTTTAACTGTGGCATAACTGGCAGCAGAGTACAGGTTTACGTGCAGAATGAGGAATATCTGATGCCAACATTTGTTTACAATTGTTATTTATCCATAATAAACTTTCAAGCGCATGTAACTAATTTAAATGGCATGCTGGTCTTAAAAATAAGATTTAATAATATATTATAAAAACATTTTGTAAATTAAAAAAAAGTTTTAATAAATATAAATGAACTTACCTTGGTCTCTGTCTCTAGCAGAAACAGTGAGTACACTGGTTCCGACTGATAGGTTCTCTGTGATCTGGACCTCATACTCCCTCTTCTCAAACAAGGGAGCCTCATCGTTCACATCAAGAACCTGCACAGCTAGCACTTGAGTGGTCGAGTGCTGGGGTGTCCCATGATCCTCAGCAACAATAGTAAGATTGTAGCTGTCCTGCTCCTCACGGTCAAGGGCTTTAAGTATGGAGAGAGAGCCTGATGGAAAAGAGAAATGTATTATAAATCACTTAAATTGTTTAGGTAAGTAAACTATATGTATTACATATTTAGTCCTTTTTTGGGTTTGAGACCTTTATTTTGACTTTTGTTTTGTTTTCTCTTTTGTTCTTTTTTACCCATTATCACATACATGTTTTGTGTTATGTTAATTTTCCTATTCATGTTCTTATTCTGTTTCTTTTTGTTATACAAGCCTTCTTTTATCATTCATGGTTTGATCAATTTGATTTTACAGTTTGTGCATTTCTATTTTTTTCTTGTCTTTATCATTATGTTTTCAGTCAGTTTGTTTTATATTAGTTTCTGTTTCTAGTATTCTGTTTAGCAGCTGAGATTGTGTTTCTCTGTGATCTCTGATCTACTTAACTAATGCCTTTGGTTTTGATTACTTTCTTCTCTTGTCTGTCTTGTTTCTGTTAGTTTTATGTGTCTAATGTCTCTCTTAGTGCACCATGACAGAACTGTGACAATACATTTATTGTTTTTTATAAGGCATAATTTGCTACTTGTCCTGAGAATTTACATTAGTGACATCTGTTGAGAAATAAAAAGTAACTATCTTGACCAAAGCAGATTAAAACATGGAGGAACATTCAAACTTTCTTTTAAATTTATTTTCAAAATTTAGATATACCAAGGCGGCACGGTGGCTTAGTGGTTAGCACATTCGCCTCTCAGCGCTGGGGATTCCCGGTTCGAATCCCCATCTGGGTGGAGTTTCCATGTTCTCCCCGTGTCTGCGTGGGTTTCCTCCGGGTTCTCCGGTTTCCTCCCACAGTCCAAAAACATGGATCAAGTTAATTGAATTCTCAAAATTGCCCAATTTAGAGTGTGTATGTGTGAGTGAGTGTGTGCCCAGCGATGGATTGGCGCCCCCCCCCCCCCCCCCCCCCCCCCCCCCCCCCCCCCCCCCCCCCCCCCCCCCCCCCCCCCCCCCCCCCCCCCCCCCCCCCCCCCCCCCCCCCCCCCCCCCCGATATACCAATTTTTTCAAGCACTGACCAAACACGTCACATAAACTGAACAAAGTGATCAAACATATATTTACATATTAAATGTCAACTGCAATATCACATGTAGGAAACCAGTTTCATGATCCTGTATTTGTCCTGTTTACCTGTTACTTAGCCTTGCCCCTGAATTTACTGTTACTTACCATACAAAGTCTCAAAAAAGTGCATAATGTGATGGTTAGGCTTACCACTGTTAAAGTTAAGGCTGAATCTTCCTGCAGTGTTGCCTGCCTGAATGCGGTAAGACACTTGACCATTTTCGCCCTTGTCCGCATCATGAGCAATAACATAAAGCAATACAAAGCCCAATGGTTTATCTTCCATTACACTGACTGCTGTAGGAGAGATGAATAATGGAGCATTGTCATTTACATCTGTCACAAATATGCGAGCTGTCACTGTTCCCCAGTGCCTCTGACTGGGATCAACAGCTGAATCAGTGGCTTGGACAACAATATAAAGAATTGATGTCTCCTCATGGTCCAGATCCTGTCCCAAAGTGAGAACACCAGTTAAGGGATCAAGGCATAGTAGATCGGAGCTGTCAGGCCAGTGGTGCTGGATGGAGTAGCGCACCTCGCTATTAGGGCCACTTCCATCCATATCTGTGGCCTGAAAGGCAAAAATGGAGGAGCCTGGCTGCATGTCTTCAGGGATAACAATGGTCACAGGGTCTTCAGGGAACTGTGGTGCATGATCATTACTGTCCAGAACAATGATATCTAGCTGGATTATATTACTTCTAGGGTAGGCCTTGGAAAAATCATTAGCCTCAATTTGCAAGGTGTAGCATGCTCCCTTTTCATAGTCCAACTCTCTAGCCAAGTAAACATCTCCAGTGAGACGATCAACCATGAAATTTCCCTCCTTATCACTACCACCTATGACAAAATAGGTCACTTGTTCATCCTCCTGTTGGTCATGTAAACGAACTGAACCTATATTAGAGCCTGGTTTTGTGCCTTCTTCTGTGTTAAGTTTCATAGATAGGCTGTTTCGTTTAGGATGATTTTTTGCTGGGCCAAGAATCTATAAATGGAAACAAAGAAAAGACAAGAGTCAGCCATTAAAAATCTTGCACTAGTAAAAAAGGACTAGTAAATATACAATTTAAGCGTGTTTTATGGTCATACGATTTTTTAAATCATTTTTATATGGACACGTAAAAACATCTTCTCACTGGCACTTGTCAATGGCTAAAAATGTTTTAACCACATACTGTGTTGACTCAGGTCAATGATAATTGATCTGTCTATAAAATTCTTCCCGGAGTACACTGCAACTTGGATCATATGAAATTCTCAGGATACACGGTAACATTTTGTCTGTTAATATAACTTCCTAAATTTACTTTTAAGCTACTTCCAAGCAGCTACATTGATGACCATGGAGAGTAATTTAATAATTAAAACTCAATCAGTTTAACTTTTTGATCTCTATTGGACTGCACATCCGTTTAGCATTTGTATGTCATTGGCATAACGTCCTGTTTTTTCCTTGCCTGTTGTCTCTGCTTTCTTTTTGAGTTAAAAAGTTACATATAAACTGGGACACTACTATAAAAATCACTATGTAAAAAGCTATTTAAATTCACATCACAAATTAGCAGCTGTTCATTACAAGTACCTGTAACACAGTTGATGAATTGGGATGTGTGGGTGCCATCCAGTGTATGTATTTCTGTGGTATGTGAATAATGCAAAATTAATGTGTGCTGTTTCCTGTGTGTGAAAGTCTCTGAACTGCAAACAACACAGCAATAAAAATATTGCATATAGCTATGTAGATGATGGTGCTTAAAATTGAAATTTTTTTTTGAATGTTTTATTTTTATAATGGCAGCCAACAAAATCCAGGGTTTACTTGGATAACTGTAGTGGATTGAAAAATTGATTGAAAGAATGGTAACATGCCTATAGAGACTCAAAAAAGACTCCAGGTAGTCACTAAATGCTCTTTCTTTGTTATAGCAAAATAATAATAGTAATGTGCAAACTTTGTGTTTTAGTAAACAAACCTTTCACATGCCAAAATGCAATGGCATTTTTGAAACACAGGAATGGGCATTATTAACAAAAGATGACATGCCCTACATTAGCTTACCATGGTTGCCACTGCCACCCTCTCTCCCATAGTTGTATGTCTTGCTGCAACTAATTTAGGATACTGACTGATCATTCAGTAATCTGCCTTACCCCACAAGCCTCATCCATTCGAGGAAAAAGGGTTCTAATTGATTATTATTCTTGCATGTATCTACCTATTTATTTGGTTAGTAAATAAACTTTTACATTACTTGTTACATTGTCTTAGGAAAAGAACTTTAGAACATAAATTAAGGCTTCAGTTCAGATTTGTGCCTAGTTTTGAAAGAGCTGATTATTTCCTTCCAGTAAACCATATATGTTATAACCACAGAAATTACAAAAACATATTTAACAAACAAACATTTAAAATAACTGTCTATCTACTGTTTATATAGTACTGCAATTATAGTAACTGAGGATCCATCTGCGACATAAAAGCCCTGTAGGGTCATTTTCTGTGGACTAGTTTCTGAGTTACCCTGCTAATAAACTTAAATGGTTTTGAATGACAACAGGTGAAAGCCTTCATACTTAAATCCCCATGAAAGCAAATAGCCATGCCTCACTGCAACAGAGGAGTTGTGGAATGATTATATCTACATTACTTAACATTCTTCAGAATGCACTGTACTGAAACAACCTAGTGTGTTTGTTATTACTTGTGTGTTTTGTCAAATATTATACTGATGTTGTCATGATGAAATTTTATCTGAAGTGGACGCGTCCGTTAGTGCTACCGTGCGAGAGGACCGAGGGTAGCGGCTTTTTGTCTCTGATCAGAGCTAGCTACATCTGGACCCTGTCATGAGCCATCTGGGAACACTTGATTTAAAGATGCCTTTTCTTCTCTCCCACTCTCCCATTTCTTGGGAGCAGAGATATCGCAGGCAACCAATCATTCCACAATTAGTTTCCTATACCCTTTTAAACTTACGCATAAAAAAGCTCTAGGGTTCTTGTATTTAAAAAGAAGTTCAGCACCTGCTAACCACAGAACATAATCTCTAATTGTCCTGAAATCTTTTGAAGAACAACAAAATTAACAAACTTAAAAAAAATAAGTTAAATTACTCATATTTTACATTTATACCAGCCACTTGGGACATTCATACCAGTTTACTTGGGACATTAATTATTACACAACTTGGCATAACTTCAAAAACACAATATAAGAATAACAAATCTGATTCCAAAGGCCATGGGGTAAAAAAATAACTAATATGTTTTAATTAAATATTATATATTTTTTTATTGCATAGTACAAAATCTACAATTTTTCAGGAAGATAAATCCTTCCATATAAGAACATGTTAAAGATTTTATGTTAAAGATGTTTTGAAGATAAATTTTCATTGTGTATATTGGTCCTTATAAGACCTTTGCATTATTACATTTAAATCACCTGTATGTGCAAAACACTAGATGTAGTCTGGGCAGGAACACCACAATCTGAAGCTGACACCATCAAACTATATTCAGCCTTTTCTGTCCTCCTCAACATATAGGTGGACCGAAGCTCCCCAGTGTTTGAATTTAGGGAAAATTGTTCAGCTCCGGAGCCTGTGTTAAAGAAAATGGAAAAAAGTAAACACATTTTACTTTCATACTATTTTACTATAGAGGAAATATATATACAATGTTTGCATAATCCAGTGATTCTCAATTATTTTCTGTTTAGCCCCCCCTAGGAAGAAGAAAACATTTTGCGCCACCCCACGCACGCACACACACTCATGTACATGACAAAATGGGATGAAAAAAAAAAACACACGCCCACTGTAGTATCATTTGTCCATAAATTTGTTATACTAAGTACACCTGTTTTATAACAATGTATCCTCATTAACAATAAAGAAAACAAAAAAAGAAAGAAATATAGATCAACTTAGAACAATGAATAATTTCATTTATTTTGTTTTTTAGTTTGTAACAGAAACGAATGAAATACTTATTTAAACTAGAAACATTTTTGAACTGACTGGCATTTGATACTGAAAAATGAAATGAAATAAAAAACAATAAATAATAATAAATTTTAATTAATCAGCCACATTAATTCAGTAGCACAATATTTTAACACTTTAACCTACAAAACAAAAATGAATACAACAATTTGTGCTGTTTTTTTTTTTTTTTATCAAAATGAGAAAGTCATTTTGGAATGGAATGGCAACAATGCGCCCGTTTTGCAGCGCACAGCTTTTCTGATGTAGTTTCATAAAACGGGATGATTGCTGGCTATACTTCTCATGTTTTCGATTAAAAAACTCAAGCAGCTTATCAGCGTGATTGGGGTGTAATGTCTTTAAGTGACCGCTTAATTTATTTGGCAACATTTTAAAACACAGAAGACACACCGCTCTTTCTTCGTCTCCCACCTTAGTTACAGTGAAGCCAAGCGCTACATACGCTTCGTCATATTTCCTCGCTTTAGTTTTCGGTTCACTTTTGTTGGTCTTATTATCTTCGTCTCTCTCCGCCATCCCTGTTAAATATTTTTCCATGTTGTCTCTTGAGGGTTTGTTCAGTACACTTAATATCACTTGTTCTGTGATTTCTTGTTATGCGCCTCCCCAGGCACCGCACCTTTGGGCGCGCCCCGCTATTTGAGAAGGACTGGCATAATTTAACATTTACAATCCATAGTAAAGTAATACTTAACTGTGTAAAAATTTCCTTTTTTAGGTAACAGTGCAATATTACAGACTGTTACAGCACAGACATTTTGCCTGAGCACAAACTTTCATTAATGCTTTAAGTCATTTTAACATGTAAATTAGTGATGCTAATTCTATGAAAAACAATGAGCTCGGTATATAGCCTGCATCCTTCCCCCTTATCACAACAACCACAGCACGAAATATTATTTCTCATTAGATTTTCTTACATGTCTTGTGTGTGAACTGACTGACTGCCTATATGCTTCCTTATTTTAGGTTATCTAGCTTGTGTTGTCATTCCACATTAAAGTTAATTAAACTGTTTTATTTATTGGTTTGTTTGTGCGCACGTGGTTGGGTGTTTGCATATTTAGTGCCTGTTTTTCTTCTTCCTCCGTGCAGGTTGTCATATGTCAGCTTGTGTTTTTTTTTTACCTCTATGTTTTGGTGTCCCTACACTGTTAATAAACCCTTTTCTCCACTGGCTCCACCTGTGCCTGGCTCCCTGCAGCGCGTTTAGGCACTTCGACTCTTCGCCTTATATGCGCAGCCGTTCTTTCCGAGGTAACCAAGCGTGACACTACCAAATAGCAACAATAAATCAATTATTTGTTGATAGGACTATTAAAGGCTTATATTATTATGCAATGAGTGTTGGGGTTTTTGTCTGGTCTCTGCGCCCCCGTAATTCCATGCACCTGGTTTCCTCATCACCACGCCCTATATTAGCACCTCACTCCCGTTCCCCCACGCCAGATAGTCTTGTGCCCACGAATCCCTAAGCCTTAACTCTTCTAGCTTCCACGCCAAGATCACGCCTTGCCCTACCTCACCTCACCTCACCTCGCCTTGCCCAGCCCACGCCTCGTCTTGTCTCGTCTGTCTCTGGATCCTCTGTTGTGTGTCATCCTCGGTCTTGTCTGTGTTTGTGTTTCTGTGTGCAGCGCTCCAGCCGGACCAAGCCGCCTACCTCTAGGGCGCCTGGATTGGGACCCGTCCCGAGCGTGACATCGGACATGTGACCCATCTCAGCGACATTTCCCCGCGCTGCACGAAAACCTTGTCCACGCCGCCATTTACCATTACACAAACTGTCTACAATAAACCTGGTTTCTGCATTCTATTCTCTGCTTCAGACTGGTCACTCCGATTAGCGGATCCAACCAGCCACCCTGCCTTAACATTACTATTTGGCCCACATGGATCCCTCGGAGCGACACACCTCTGGGGCGGAGCCAGCACCACCTCCATCCGCCGAGCAAAGGGACTCACGCCTCGACACGCTCTACAGCCGTCAGGGAGAACTGGTGGACATGGTCAGCAGTCTGAAACTACAAATTCAGACGGTGCTCGCCGCCCTGCCTGCACCCTCTACGTCTGGATAACGGAGGATACCTGCGTCACATAACATTGAGAACCAGGTACCAAACCCGCCTCTCGTGTCAGTAGCCAGCTCTGACGGGGCCGCGGTGCAGCCCGATCTGTACGACGGTAACCTGCAGAACTGCCGAGGATTTATTTTTCAGTGCGAACTATATTACGGAATCCGCCCCTTGTGCTTCCCCACCGACACACACAAGATCGCGTTCGGTATCGGGCTGCTGCGTGGTCATGCGCTGAAATGGGCGGAGGCGTCTCAGAGCACCGTCTCCCTGCTCGCCACCTCCTATGCCACGTTCATCGTCTGCTCACTGTGCGCCAAGGAACCCGATCGGTAGCAGAGTTGGTCGTGGAATTTCAAACGCTCGCTGCGGAGTCGGTCTGGTGTGAGCGCTCACTGCGCGGTGTTTTCCAACATGCTCTGCACGATTGGGTTCGGGATGAACTGGCAACCCGCGATAGAGCCGACACGCTCCAGGGGCTCATAGACCTTGCTATCCGCTTGGACGGGCGCCTATGCCGGGATTTTGTTCGCCCCACCACCTCGTCAGGGTTGCCAGTCACACACCTCCCTCGGAACCCACGGAGCCCGAACCCATGCAGCTGGGTCGCACTACACTCACGCTGGAGATCCGCAGTAACCGTTGGAACCATGGGCTCTGTTTTTACTGTGGTAAGGCGAACCAACAGGTGAGGGCGTGCCGGGTGCTGCCAAAAAGATCTGACTCAGCAGTAGAACTTGGGGTCCTGTTGAGTCTGGCCCAAAAACCCCAAGCCAACAGGCTCAGCCTCCCCGCAGTGTTTCTCCTCTGGGAAAGGAGCCTGCCGGTCAACGTTCTTATAGATTCTGGGGCAGAGGAGAATCTAATAGACGTTGACTTTGCCCACCAAGCCGGAATCTCCATTGGCCTCCCCCCTCCACACTGTGGCCCTGAATGGGCGCCGCCTGTCCTCTATTAATAACCGCACAAGCCCCGTTCAGCTGTGGATCGATGGGAAACATCGGGATTGAGGAGATCCAGTTCTCAGGTTTCCAATCCCCAGGGACAACGGTCATACTGGAGTACCCCTGGCTACACCGCCACAACCCGCATCTGGACTGGGTGAACTCATGAATCCTCTCCTGGGGGGACACTTGCCATTCCACCTGCCTCCGTGTGGCAGTATCCCCCCCCTCCCCTGCAGGGCGACCCACTCCCGTAACAACGTTCCCATCGACCTCTCCCAGGTACCCACGGAGTAACACGACCTGGGCGAGGTCTTCAGCAAGGACAAAGCCTGCCAGCTTCCACCCCACAGATCCTATGACTGCGCAATCAACCTTCTGCCTGGTGCCCCCCTTCCGTCCAGCCGGCTGTATTTATTGTCTCGTCCGGAGAGGAAGGCCATGGAGAACTACGTCACAGAGTGCCTCGCCACAGGATTAATCCTGTGGCGAGGCACTGTGTGACGTAGTTCTCCATTGTCTCGTCCGGAGAGGGAGGCCATGGAGAACTACGTCACAGAGTGCCTCGCCACAGGATTAATCCGGCCATCGATATCCCCCTTTGGAGCAGGATTCTTCTTTGTCTCCAAAAAAGACGGTTCTTTGCTACCCTGCATTGACTACAGGGGACTGAACAACATCACAGTCCCCTACAAATACCCTCTGCCACTAACATCTACCGCATTTGAGTCTTTGCAGGGCGCGACTGTGTTCACCAAGCTGGATCTGCGGAACGCCTACCACCTGGTCCGCATCCGGCAAGGGGACAAATGGAAGACGGCCTTCAACACCCCCAGTGGGCATTACAAGTACCGTATAGTCCCCTTCGGCCTCAAGAATGCCCCCGCCGTCTTCCAGGCCCTGGTGAACAAAGTCCTGAGAGACTTCCTGGACCGCTTCATCTTTGTATACCTGGACGACATCCTCATCTTCTCGAGGAATCTCGAGGAGCACCACCGCCATGTCCGTCTGGTCCTTAACCGACTTCTTCAGAACCGGCTTTTTGTGAAGGCAAAAAAATTCCGGTTCCACCAGGCCTCCATGTCCTTCCTGGGATTCATCATCTCCCCCGGGGCTATCCGACCTGATCCCGCGAAGATCCAGGCCAGGACGGAGCTACAAAGGTTTCTGGGGTTCGCGAATTTCTACAGGCGCTTCGTCAGGGGTTACAGTAACATCACCGCACCCCAGACCGCACTCACGTCCACCAAGGAGCGCTTTCGCTGGACCCCAGAGGCCCAACAGGCCATGGACCTCCTGAAGGAGTTGATAGATTAGTTGATAGATTAGAAAACACTGTGGGCATTACAGGATCTGCACTCCAGTGGTTTAAATCCTACCTGACAGATCGATATCAATTTACCTGTGTTAACAACCAATGTTCTGATCTCGCCAAAGTTAAATATGGTGTCCCACAAGGGTCAGTCCTGGGTCCACTCCTATTTGCATTGTATATGCTTCCATTGGGATCAATTATTCGTAAACATAAAATCAGTTTCCACTCATATGCATATGATACACAGTTATATGTTTCAGCTAACCCTAATGATGGTCGTTCAGTCAGTAAGCTCGAGGACTGCATCCAAGATATTAAAATGTGGATGTCAAAAAACTTCCTACTGCTAAATTCTGATAAAACAGAGTTTCTGATAGTTGGACCCAATGACAAAATTAACAAAGCTTCTAACACTATGTTAAACCTTGATAACTCTTTAATTAGACCCAGTTCATCTGTAAATAATCTCGGTGTCACTATTGATTCAGATCTCTCCTTTACAGAGCACATTAGCAATATTACTAGAATTGCATTTTTTCACCTTCGTAACATTTCAAAGCTACGAAATATCCTCTCCCTCCAAGATGCAGAAAAACTAATTCATGCTTTTATTACCTCAAGGTTAGANTGTTGCTGCCTGGTCGCTCAAGGAGGATGAGTCCCCCACTGAGTCTTGGTCCTCCCAAGGTTTCTTCCTTGAATAACAACATAAAAGGGAGTTTTTTCTTGCCACTGTCGCTTCGGCTTGCTCTTTGGGGGTTTAAAGGCTTTTCATTCTGTAAAGCTGCTTTGTGACAATGTACTGTTGTAAAAAGCGCTATATAAATAAATAACTTGAACTTGAACTTGAAGGACTGCTCCCATCCTGGACGTCGACGTCTCGGGCACAGGAATCAGGGCAGTCCTCTCCTAAAAGTCTATGGAGGGCCGCCTTCACCCCTGCGCATTCTTCTCCAAAAAACTCTCAGCGGCCGAGAAGAATTACGATGTGGGAAACTGCGAGCTCTTAGCGGTCAAGCTCGCGCTGGAGGAGTGGCGCCACTGGCTAGAGGGAGCCGAGCGGCCATTCGTAGTTTGGACCGACCATAAGAACTTGGCCTACATTCAGTCAGCCAAGAGGCTGAACTCACGCCAGGCATGATGGGCCCTGTTCTTTGGTCGGTTCAACTTCACCCTCGCCTATCGACCAGGAACCCACAACACCAAGCCGGACGCCCTGTCAAGACTCTTCCCGGAGGAGGAGGAAGAGGTAAATGCACCGCACAACACCATTCTGCCATCAAAATGCTTCCTTGCAGGTGTCTCTTGGGAGGTGCGGAGCGTCATCAAGCGCGAGCTGGCTAAGGACCCGGATCCGGGGGAGGGACCACAGGATCGTACCTTCATACCCACCGCCGCTCGTCCCACCGTTCTCAAGTGGGGTCACGAGTCCCTCTGGGCTTGTCACCCTGGGACCGCCTGGACAAAAGAGATACTTAGACGGCGGTTCTGGTGGCCTACGCTGTCCGCCGACGTGAAGCAATTCACCCTCGCCTGCGCAGTCTGTGCATGGAACAAGGCGCCCCACCAACCACCCTCTGGCCTGCTCCTGCTGCTCTTCATACCTGGGCGCCTCTGGTCCCACATTGCCCTGGATTTCATCACGGGTCTGCCGGAGTTCAAGGGTAACACTGTTATTGTCACCATCATAGACAGATTCTCTAAAATGATACGCCTTGTGGCCCTGTCTAGGCTCCCATCGGCACTGGAAACCGCCAAGCTGTTATTCAACCAAGTGGTCAGGATCTTCGGCATCACCATGGACATCGTATAGGACCGGGGACCGCAATTCATTTCTCAGGTATGGAGAGCCTTCTTCAGTCATTTTCGGACCTCTGTCTCTCTGATCTTAGGAGGCCACCCCCAGTCCAACGGCCAGGTGAAGAGGGCCAACCAAGTGGTGGAGACCACCCTGCGCTGTGTTTCCGCCCGCCAGGGCAGAGGGGTACAGTTCCTGGTGGACTGGAAAGGGTACGGCCCGGAGGAGCGCTCCTGGGTCCCCCGCTCAGCCATCCTAGACCCCTCCCTCATCCAGGACTTCCACAAGAGGTTCCCCGACAAGCCCTTTAGGGCGCCAGGAGGCACCCATTGAGGGGGGGGTGATGTTGGGGTTTTTGTCACGTGGTGTTTGTTTATGTCTGGTCTCCACGCCCCCGTAATTCTAATAAAGATGGTGCTATTCCACCAACATTCACATGTGATATAGTTCTAAAAAATTTACTGTTTTTTTCCTCCACACTTAACACTTCTCATATAAATGAAAAATATCCATTTTAATCACCCAAAAACATGGTGGCTGTCTATGTGATCAAACTGAACAAATACAGTAATATTCTGTTTTTCAGTGGCATTTTACTTGCAGCCATGCCATGCACACATTCGTTTTTCAGTGTTCTTCTACTAATGGTGCAATTAACATCACAATAAAACAATGTAAAAAGCCTTTATTTGCTAAAAATGTATTTTTGGGTTTTATTTTCTTCACTATTACATGCCTTGATACATACCTGATACCATATCCCGGTCTGCTGGTCAATCACTTCTAAAAGCTATATTGATCTGACTGTGGATTGGTGGTGTCTAAAACATTTGTATCCTTTTTCATGCTTGATTGTCAATCCACTGATTAAAAATTTTCACCTTCAAACTACTAATCAAAAAGTTTCACATACTTTGACCAATTGAATAATAAAAAAATAATAATGTCATAATTTAAAAGTCTAATAATTTATCTCTTTTATTTGAGTTGGTGCTCTTTATCTACTTTAGAAAATCTGATGAGGTTTTGGGTCAAATTAATGCATAATGCAAATTGCATTCGGTTTAACATAAGAAAGCATTTGGAAAAACAATTATATAAAGATTTAGCTTTGTGAATATTTATTAAAAACAAAGAGTTGTTTACCAGATAATAAGTACAAGATAGTGCCATTTTCTCCCTCATCAGAGTCTTTAGCCTGTATTGTTCCTAGCAGTGAGCCAGCAAGTACACCATCCTGAACCTGAAACACATTCACACACACACACACACCCACACACAATAGATGTGTGTTTGATATATACAGTATACAACCTAGTTTCATATATATATATATATATATATATATATATATATATACAGTGGGTTGCAAAAGTATTCATACCCCTTGAACTTTGCCATATTTTGTCACATTACAACCACAAACATAAATATATTTCACTGGAATTTAATGTGAAAGACCAACACAAAGTGGTATACAATTGTGAAGTGGAATGAAAGTTATACATGAATCAACAATTTTTTTACAAATAAAAAACTGAAAAGTGCGATGTGCAAAA
>JAFMOD010000246.1:58617-71603 GCA_019802435.1 Corydoras maculifer
AGCTGTAATTGCAGCAAAAGGTGGTTCCACAAAGTATTGACTCAGGGGGGCTGAATAATTTTGCACATCGCACTTTTCAGTTTTTTATTTGTAAAAAAATTGTTGATTCATGTATAACTTTCATTCCACTTCACTATTGTATACCACTTTGTGTTGGTCTTTCACATTAAATTCCAGTGAAATATATTTATGTTTGTGGTTGTAATGTGACAAAATATGGCAAAGTTCAAGGGGTATGAATACTTTTGCAACCCACTGTATGTTAATGTGTATACATGAAGTTTATTTGATGTTTTAATGTAGAAATTAGGGGGAGACTATTTATTTTTGGCTATCAAGAATGTTGAAAATATAAGTAAAAAAACATCACTATAAATTATTACATAGACATGAAACTTTCCTGTAAAGTAAATTTTTATTTAATTTTGAGAATAAAAATGTTGATTCTGTGCAATTCAGTTACAGCTAAACTGACAGATAATGATCCATGGTTTTACTGCTTTTTTTAAAATAGTTTAGGAGTGATAAATGCATAGAGTATATAAATGTATTATTATTATTATTTTTATTATTATTATTATTATTATTATTAGTAGTAGTAGTAGTAGTAGCAGCAGCAGTAGAAGTATTATTATTATTATTATGTATTTTATTTTTTATTATTATTATCATGTCATATTGCTGTTTTGTGGCTTTTATTATTATTAGTTATAATTATGATTACAATTTATGGATTTTAAATTAAATTACTGTACAATTTTTTTTTTTCTAAAAGCACATGGAACAACCTTTTTCTATTTTCTATTGCTATTTTATAAACCACTGAAGCAGTCCATTAAGTGACATAAAAATATATATTTCTAATGACATGAACAGTTATTAGTATCATTTCGATTATATCCTAAATTTAATTTTTATAGCTACATAATATAAAGGACATCTTACCCCATCAGAAGCAGTGACAATTAACTCATAACTTTCTGAGCCTTCATCTCGGTCAATCGTTGCAGTTGTGCATACCTTCCCGGTCTCTTTGTTAATGCTGAAAATTTTGGGGGCAGAACTAGATGGTCCTGATCCTAAAGAATAAGTTATTGTGCCAAATGAACCATCATCAGCATCATTTGCTGTCACCTGTTAAAGAAAAAAATAAATAAGCAAAACCCTTAGAGTTGATAATACCAATGGTTTCTAAAACATTAAGGTTAATAATCTTTAAAAAAAAACAAACATGAAATTTAATATTTTAGAAACACTTTTTTTGCTGGCAGAAGAACAAGATTTTCTTGAGTTGTATAACCAAAGATGGACTGCAGGTTTTATATGGTGTAATGGCAGATATGTGAGCTTATTTATGACCAGGATATTGTTATAATACATCAAAGATCAATCATTAAAGAGAAATTGTATAAAAGTATAGTTCACAAATATATG
Organism: Corydoras maculifer; assembly: GCA_019802435.1. NCBI lineage: Eukaryota > Metazoa > Chordata > Actinopteri > Siluriformes > Callichthyidae > Corydoras > Corydoras maculifer. The sequence continues at coordinate 60,052 of JAFMOD010000246.1, forward strand.
TTTTTTTTTTTCAAATTCAAGTGAGTCACCATTGGCAATTCTGTCAATTCTCTTGATACTCTCAAAAATTCTTACATGTAAAATCCAACAACAGTTTTTTCCACATATTATTGGAAATTTTCATGCTTGTGATGTATAATCAATGATTAAGGCTTGACATAGTGTCATGGACTTCAGATGCTAGTTTGTATAGGTTGTTTGTATACCTGAACCTTTTAACCATCATTTTGAGTTCATACCTTAAAGCAGTATTGATTTGAAGCAATATGAAAAGAACTTTAATAGACACATTGCATTTTTATATATTTCCGCAGTCGCTGTTTTTATTTTTATTTTTGTCAGCAGCCCATTAATTCTAGTTATTGATAGGGGTTCTGTTCTGAATCATCATGCAGAACTTGTAAAAAAAAAAAAAAAAAAAAAACAAGTAAGGGGACCCAGACCTCCTTTGCCCCAGCCTCCTCCACCAGCACAAATGGGGGAACCCTGAGGCATTCCCAGACCAGCTGGGAGATATAATCCCTCCAGCATGTTCTGGGTCTTCTCTGGGGTATCCTCCCAGCTGGACTTACCTAAAAAACCTCCCTAGGGAGGCGCCCAGGAAGGATCCTTACCAGATGCCCGAAGCACCACAACTGGCTCCTTTCGACGCGGAGGAGTAGCGGCTCTACTCCGAGTCTCTACCGGATGACCAAGCTTCTCACCCTATCTCTAAAGGAGAGCCCAGCCACCCTGTGCAGAAACCCCATTTCAGCCACTTGTATTCGCGATCTTGTTCTTTCGGTCATTACCCAAAGCTCATGACTATATGTGAGGGTCAGAACGTATATTGAATAGTAAATCAAGAGCCTTGCCTTATGGCTTAGCTTCTTTTTCGTCACAACAGATCAGTATAGGGTCCGTATCACTGCTGACCCTGCATTGATCTGTCTGTCAATCTCACACTTCATCTTACCATCACTCGTGAACAAGACCCTGAGATACTTAAACTCCTCCACTTGAGGCAAGATCTCATCCCTGACCCAGAGAGGACTCTTTACCCTTTTCTGACAGAGAACCATGGCTTTAGATTTGGAGGTGTTAATTTTCATCCCGGCCGCTTCACACTCAGCTGCAAACAAATCCAGTAAGAGCTGAAGTTTGCAGCCTGATGATGCTAACAGGACTACATCATCCGCAAACAATCTCAGATCACCAAACCGGACACCCTCCATCCCCTGGCTGCACCTAGAAATTCTGTCTATAAAAATTATAAACAGAACCGGTGACAAAGTTCAGCCCTCGACAGAGTCCAACCCTCACTTGAAACAAGTCAGACTTACTGCCGGCCATGCGAACCAAACTCCTGCTTCGCACATAAAGTGACTGAATGGCCCGTAATAAAGAGCCATGTACCCCATACCTCCCACAAAATACCCCGAGGGACACAGTCGAAAGCCTTCTCTCACAAAACACATGTGAACTGGTTGGGAAAACTCCCATGAATCCTGGAGAGAGTAAACAGCTGGTCCAGTGTTCCATGACCAGGACGAAACCTGCACTGCTCCTCCTGAATCCGATGTTCGACTATCAGTCGGACTCTCTTCTCCAGTACCCCTGCATAGACATTGCCAAGGGAGGCTAAGGAGTGTAATTCCCCTGTAGTTGGAACACACTCTCCGGTCCCCCTTTTTAAAAAGAGGCACCAAGACCCCCTTCTGCCAGTCCAGAGGCACTGCCCCCGATGACCATGCAATGTTGAAAAGGCGCGTCAGCCAAGACTGCCCCACACCATCCAGAGCTTTTAACTACCACTAGGAGCTTTCTAACTACCTTAGCAACTTCAGGACAAGCCTCCTCCTGGGTCCTCTGACTCTGCCTCCTCTCCAGAGGGCATATTGGTGGGATTGAGAAGGTCCTTCTATTGCCTAATGACGTCCCCAGTTTAAATTCAACTGTGCACCACCTCCACAATATACTGTGTTAGTGGCACACTGCTTTTTCCTCTTGAGTTGCCTGACAGTTTGCCAGAATCTTCTTGGAGCCGACTGAAAGTCACTTCTCAAGGCCTCGCTGAACTCCTCCCACTCCCGGGTTTTTGCCTCCGCGATGCATGAAGCTGCAAATTGCCTGCCCTCTTGGTACCTGTCAGCTGCTTCTGGAGTCCCACAGGCCAACCATGCCTGATACGATTCCTTCTTCTGCTTGACGGCATCCCTCACACAGGGTGACCACTACCGTGTTCGATGATTACCACCAAGACAGGCACCAACTACCTTGTGACCACAGCTCCTGTCTGCCGCCTCAACAATAGAGGAACAGAACATGGCCCATTCTGACTCAATGTCCCCTACCTCCCCCGGAATGTGTTTAAAGCTCTGACGGAGGTTAGAGTCTGATGGGTTCTACTGCCAGACTTTCCCAGCAAACCCTCACTATACGTTTGGATCTGCCTGGTCTGACCGGCATCTTCCCCCACCACCTAAACTGACTCACCATCAGGACAGCTCAGCTCCTCTCTTCAAATTCTTTTATTCTTTTAAATGCACAGGGTCTTTTAGGACAAACTAAATCATATTTGTTTACTATCACCTATGTATGATTAATCATAATAATTATCCACATCATATTGAAAATGCAGACAAGTGTTTTTCAACTGAACACAAAAAAAAGACTAAAAGAATTCCCGTCTTACGAGTGCGGTGTGTGCGTTGCAGGAAACGGAAAAACTCCCAGGATCAATGCAACAATGTTATTTAATGAACAAAGCAGACTTCCAAAATAAAGAACGCAAAATGAAAAACAAAACACAAACACAAAAAGGAGGCAGGCTGGACAGACGCCAGGACACTAACGGCGTTACCCGCAATAAAGATGATCGCCGACGCCATCAAGACAGAGAGCAAGCGAGGAAGCAGAGCACTTAGTCCTGTAACAGGAATACACATAGGAGAGTCAGGTATCGAGAAACAATGGACGGACTGATATACTGTAGAAGGCAAGGAAGTGGGAGGTGAACAAAAACAGGAAACCGGAATCAGAATTACAGTGACCAGGAGCGAGACCGAGTCTGTGCGAGACTGCACACAGAACCACCAACAGGTGTAGCGGAAGTGCTGCTAGGGGGAGCATTTGTGACAGTACGTCCCCTATCAGGGGGGTGAGAAAGAGGAGTAAAGAAAATGGACTGACCTCGACGACACGGCCGACAATGGCCACAGGGGCAGGCTTCGTGAGATGACTGGCATGAAAATCGTCAATGAGTTTGGGATCCATAATATCTGAACTAGCTATCCAGCTGCTTTCTTCAGGACCAAACCCCTCTCAATCCACCAGGTACTGAATGGTGGAACCGCGTCAACATGAATCCAACAGAGTGGACACTGCGATCACATCTGGAAATGATGCAAGAAATCTGGGCAAAAGCTTGCGAGAACCCCTACGGCACTGAAAATTGCGGGAATTGAGCCAAACCAAGTCCGCAGGGGCATAAACCGGGGCCTGACTACAATGTCAGTCAGCGAAGGACGTAGTCAATGCGTTAATAAACCTGCGCCCATATCCTCCCACTGTGCTTAAACCATGCATCAATGACAGGTGAATTGGAGGGTTCTGGATCCCACAACACCAATGGTGGTTAAAATCCCAACACACATAGAACCCTCTAATTCACCTGTCATTGATGGCCGGGCTGGTGGTGGAGTGACGGAGGGAATTCTGCGCGATCTTAGCCCACGGAAGGAAACGCCCAATCCGAGGAGTTGTTCCTAGCAAAGATACGAAGAAACTTCCCATGCTCTTGGTTAGCTCTTTCGCATAACCCATTATTCTCAGGGTGGTATGCAGAGGTTAAACTGACGGCGGTAACCAATTTCTCAAAAAACGCCCTCCATACCACAGAGGTAAACTGGGGACCCCTGTCAGAAAGAAGGTCCTCCGGTATGCCGAAAATAGGGAAAAGATGGAAAAACAGAAGCTCCGTCATCTGAGGAGCCGAAGGAAGTGCCGCCAAGGGGATAAACCGAACAGCGCGAGAAAATCGGTCAATGAGGGTAACCACACTGGAAACATGTAAATCAATACTAATGTATAATGTATAATGTATAATTAATAATGAAATTAATAGCCACATGGGACCAAGGACCAAGGAGAAGAAACCGGCAAGGGATTGAGCTTTCCGGCGGGTAACACTTTAGAGGTCTTACAAGCTGCACAAATGGAACAGGATGAAACAACATAATGAACGTCAGAGTTTAAAGATTCCCACCAGTATTTACGTCTAAGTAGCTGAATAGTCTGGTCTACACCAGGATGTCCTGCACACAACAGAGACTGAGCCCAGGTGATCAAATGAGTACGGAACGGTAAAGGTACAAACAATAACCCAAATGGGCAGTGGGGAGGAGCTGTAAAACCCTGTAAGGTTCTCTCGATCTCATGGTCAAGCTTCCAATATATGGCATTCACTAAACTACGACCCGGATGCAGTCATGAAAGAGCATCTGCTTGAAGATTATGATGACCTGGCCTGTAGGAGATGGCGAAATGAAAATTGTTTAAGAACAAAGACCAGCGAGACTGATGGGCATTGAGGCGTTTGTCCCCCTTAAGATATTCAAGATTTTTGTGATCCGTTATTACCACAAAGTTGTGGTTGGATGGTTGGATCCCATTAACCAATGACTCCACTTCTCCAGAGCAATTTAATAGCCAACAATTCCCTGTCCTGACAGGAAAGCCACAGGATGACGACAGGAAGATGACTCTGGTCATAAAATACTTGTTCTTGGTGAAACTCACATTTATTGGCAGGTACCATAAGCTGACTTTGTAGCAGACGCCGAAGGACGGTAGTAACATGATGGTGATGCGTGGTAAGATCAGACGAGAAGATAAATATGTCCTCGAGATAGACCAGAGCAAACTCCTCTAAAAAATCCCATAAAACTCCCGTGGAAAACGTGAAGGAACCAAATACCTAAGCAATTTCCAAAGTAGTCAGATGGAACTAAACTGGGAAGTTCCGGAAGAGTATTGTCCCCAGGGTGCAGCCTGGGCAGCGGGGGGTGAAGGCAGTGAGTAAAACAATATTGCGACCAATTGGTGATATCCCGAGAAGCCCGGGAGATGGCCGGGTCATGCCGCTGAAGCCAAGGCAACCCTAAACTGAGAGAAAAAGAAGAAGGAGAAACGTCAGATCCTCAGTGTGAAGAGCACTAACAGACAAATGACAAAAGAGTAGAATGGGAAATACTACCAGGGTGCAGCGAGCAACCATCAGCGGAACTAACCCGAATGGACTGCGTAAGAAATATTTAACTTATCAGCAAAAGAAGAATCCAGAAAATTTCCCTCAGCCCCAGAGTCCAGTAATACAGTAGTGGAAATACATCTGTTCAAGAAAGTAAGCTTAACAAGCAGTAAAAACGGTTGTTAAAATTGGAACATGCTCACCACAACTGCATCCTGTGAGGAGGTAATGACTCTAAGACACGTGGGACATTGGCAAATGATCATTTTCACCACAATATAAACATAGGCGTCCTTGGATGTGACAGCCTAATAGATTCCACCAGCACAGGGGTCTCCAGATCCAACGTTGAAGCAGAAGGTGCGACAGTGGTGCACGGTAGCGAGGGGAAACTCTATTTAGATTACCAGAGCTGATCTAAGCGAATCGTGGTGGTGATGAGTTCGGAATGCCCTTGTCTTTAAAAAGTAGCTCCACTGCAAGCTCCTTCCTTAATCCAGAGCGGTAAGCTACCAAGAGGGCCGGCTCATTCCAGCTGCTATGAGCCGCAAGCGTCTGGAAATCTAGCGCGTAATCAGTAACGGATCGGGTATCTTGCTTGAGTTTAAGTAGTAGATCTCCCGGTCCCTTACTCGGGTGAAAAAACGTACTGCAAAAACGTTCTAAAATAGCTGGATTCAGCTGTGCAAGCGTTCCAGAGAGCCGATCCCCAGTTCCCAGCCTGGCCACGTAAACGAGAAATAATGAAATAAATTTTTTGTTCATCCGTAGCTGGGGGACGATTGGCGAAAGTACAAAGAGCATTGAGGAGAAATAGCTTACATACCTCCGGATCTCCATCGTATCGTTCTGGTTCCGCCACTGGAAGGGGCGAGGATGAAGTACCGGCTGTGCCGCTGGCTGCGGAAGTGTCAGAAGAACTCCCGATGTCCGGTGGATTGGCGTTTTGGGAAAACCCCTGTTCCAGTCGGGTTAGCCAATCCATGAGCATACTCATAGCACGAGTAAGCTCCTGCCGAAGCTCCCCCAAAAAGCATCCTTGCTCAAGTAGCGCGATGGACGGGTCCGTGGGATTAGCCGGATCCATGGCTGGTGTTGGCTACTGTTACGAGTACGGTGTGTGCTTTGCAAGAAATGGAAAAACTCCCAGGTTCAATGCAACAAAGTTATTTAATGAACAAAAGTAGACCTCCAAAGTAAAGAACGCAAAATGAAAAACAAAACACAAACACAAAAAGGAGGCAGGCAGGACAGACGCCAGGACACTAACGGCGTTACCCGCGATAAAGATGATCGCCGACGCCATCAAGACAGAGAGCAAACGAGGAAGCAGAGCACTTAGTCCTGTAACAGGAATACACATAGGAGAGTCAGGTAACGAGAACCAACGTGACGAACACAAATGATGGAAGGACTGATATAGAAGGGAAGGAAGTGGGAGGTGAACAAAAACAGAAAACCGGAATCAGAATTCCCGTGACCTGGAGCAAGACAGAGTGGTCTAGCCTGGTGTAGCGGAAGTGCCGCTAGAGGGAGCATCTGCACCCAAATGTGACACCCCGTTTATCTTTCTATGATTATTTATCACAAGCATTTGACGCACGTTTACGGTGTGGTTCTGTTTCAATAAATAAAACGTATAAATAGCTAAACCAAATATTTGTCTAGGCATCATGCCTGCACCTAGTAACGGCACTCACACAGCACCAATCATACCTTCATGACATGAACCACTTACAGGACAAAATGCAAATGAAAAATTTACAACAACTTGACCAGAGGCATTCATGTCAACTAACTTATCTAAAGAAAAGACAGATGTCTGAAATTCTTGTCTTCTGGAGAAAATGGTAGGAATTTAAACAAAGAACATTGTTTCATGGGGATAGCTGGTTATCTGTCCTCCAGCTGGGATTTAGGAGCAGTATTTGTCAAATCAAGTGTATCTTGTTGTCCTGTATGTAAATATCATGCAGGATCACAGCATTTTTTTCTATTGTAAAACATTTGTTATTTTTAAATAATCACTGACTATTAACCACCAAAACTTTTGTATTAATTTTATACTAATAAGAACACCAGTGGCGTAATACAGAAGAGATATTTTATATTGCACTTATAAATCACACAACCAAAATCTAAGTATACTCAAACACTAACCCTGTTTTCAAAAAGTTTGAATGTAAAATAATCAGTCATTTGAGTATTCTCTGTAACCAAATTTTAATAAAGATAAAAACACAGAACAACCCACATATTAAGTACTAATTTACAATTTGAATTCAAAACGGAATGCAGTAAACATGGTCTTATTTACATTTTTCATAAAAGAAAAATCTGGACTACAGGTCACGTATACGCAAAGCTATGCTGTTGTGTCACATGCACCATGAGTCCGAGCACTGTCAACATAAAATAACTATAAACTTTCCAGAAAACGATATAGGGCACTATCACTATTAACAAACATCTTAAACTACCTGATCATGTCACTTAAGCTGCCCATTTTTGTAGATTGTACACCATCAGGAAGATAAGCTTTTTCTCAACTGAACAGGATACTATTGGATACTTAGCTGTCTAAGCCTTCATCCTATCCCGTCCTATTCATTTATTGTAATGCATTGTTTGCCGGTCAGTTGATTCAAAACTCTGCAGCCAAAATTGTGTTCAATCAGCCCAAACAAACACATGTCACTCTATTACTTATCTTTCTACAGTGGCTCCCTGCTGTTTGCCTTCAGTACAAGGCAATGACTTTAGCCTACAGGACAATCACTGGACTAATAACAATGAAGTTATAATCTAATAACAATGAAGTTATTAGATTACTGCATGGATATTTCAACATGCAGCAATAGTTTTAGTAACTCCACATCACCATTAGTGTAACAGGTGCCTAGGGAACTTGTTCTTCTGTTCTTTATTGAGTTAATTAACTTTCATTCATGGTCGTTTAAGTTAATTAGCTCTTTCTTTTTATTGGTTTTCTTTGTGCACGTGGTCGGGTGTCGGGTGTATTTATTTCCAGTGTTCCCCCTCCTCCGTGCACGTCGTTGGTTTTATGTTCGCTTGCATTGTACCTCTGTGTTTTTTGGTGTCCCTGCACCTTTAAAATAAATTTGATTTCTGCTACCTGTTAGCCTGGCTCCCTTCAGCGCGTTAAGGCGCTGCGGCTCTGCGATTCATCTGCGCAGCCGCTTTAAGTCAAGGTAGACGAGTGTTACAGAACGACGTGCCAATCATTTGGGGAGTCCAGAGCCCAGGTAAGCCTTTTTGAAATTTTTCTTTGCTGGGGCCGTAAACCCTCGTACTCGCGGCGCCCTCCCTCATGTCCGCGAGTACGCCAGTATGCGTAGCCCGCCGTCCCGGAGCCGTAAAGACGGCTTTAATGCTGTGGTGTCAGAGTGCTGCGACTCTGATAATGAGTGGATGTGGAGGTGTGGTTACGAGTCGCTTTGCGCAGAGGAGGGTCTCGATCTGTTCGAGATCTCCGATGACGAGGCGGGCGAGTCATACCTGTATGGGCATATTCTGCCTATACGTATCCTCCTTAACTCGGAGGAGTTCTGGACTGACGGTCCAGTCCGGTTCGTCAAACCCCCCCGTTGCGAGATTTTAGTGTACTTTTCATGTGGGCTATTAATCTCTTCACAAACAAAATGAACAGTACCTGTTTTTTTTTTGGACCAGCCAGTTTGCACCCACTCTCCCTATCCGAGAAGTGTGCTATGCAGCGGTACATTGAGGAGGCCCTTTGCAACGGGTTCATCTGACAGTCTAAATCCCCATTGCGGCGTCATGGTTTTTCTTCGTCCCCAAGAACGGAGAGAACATCTAATTGGACTCGCTACCTCCCTTGGGCAGAGATCGCCCGGAACTCACTGTGCTACTCGTCCACCGGTATCACCCCATTCCATTGTGTTCTGGGGTACCAGCCACCCTTTGCATCTTGGGATGGGTCGGAAACTAATACACCGGCCATAAACGTCTGGTTTCAGCGTAGCGAGGAGGTATGGGCCCAGGTCCACCAGCGTGTCAGCTCAGTGGTGCGTAGGTATAAACGATGCGGCAATCGCGTTCGGGGTCCCACTCCTCGTTTTAGGGTTGGAGAAATGGTGTGGCTTAATAACTGAGATATCAGGTGTCGTCAGGGTACCCGTGAGCTCCTGCCTGAATTTCTGGATCTGTTTCGTGTCGTGGCCATTATTAATGAGGTCTCAGTACGCCTAAAACTACCGCAGTACCTGCGCGTACACCCCACCTTCCACATCTCGCTTCTTAAGCAATTCGTACCGCGGCCGCTGGATTTACTCGGTTGCCTCTCTGTTGGACTCCCGTCGGCACAACGGTAAGTTGCCGTACCTGATGGACTAGGAGGGGTTTGCTCCTGAGGAGAGGAGCTGGGTTTCAGCAGAGGACATCCTGGACCAGAGTCTCATCAGGGAGTTCTATCAGGATCACCCTGACTCGCCCCAGGGGTTGGCCGGCGCGCCAAGGCAAACGGGCCAGGTCTCAATGAGGTTCTTCTCAAGTTGAAGCACCTTTTTATGAAGGGGGTAATGTCACACATCCACACACCCCCACCATTCCACCTAGCTTGGTTTCCTCCACTCACCGTTCCTCTTCCCTTGATTATTAGGTTCAGGTGTGCCTCATCAGATTGATCGGCTATTTAGGACGGTGCCTCGGCTCCACCAGTGCAGATGTTTCTAGTTACGGATGTAGGACGACACTCGCTTTAACACTCAGTGTTTGTATTCACAGCCTTAGCAGTCTAGTCTGTCCACTGGTTTCCCCTAAGACACTTCACACGGGGACTTGTGAGAGGTTTCGGAATTCAGCTTGTCCGACTCAGCCGTGAACTCCAGTTTGTCCGACTCAGCCGTGTGCCTCGCAGTTGCTTTTCCTGTCACTAGAGGACTCCGCTGTCTGGTGACGTCACCGCTCTCCGCTCAGTGACTTTGTGTTGGTGCTCATCCCCGTGTACTCCTCTAATGACAATAAAGACTTTCTGTTGTCACCGATCACGCTTTCCTCAATTCCTCAGCTTGCGTGACATTCTCACTGAGAAAGAAAATAAATTTTACCTGTCACACATGGCTTGTATGACTTTATTTCCGAAAAACATGGACTAATGTCTTGTAATGCTTCCATTTAGGACGCAAACACTAAGTGTTTCCACACAACTAACTGATAAATTTAAAATAAATCATGCATATTGGAATAAATATTTCAAACATCTGCGTATGAGACTTTAACATATTCAAAATGTCTTTTTACTTATTGTATATATAATTTATGTACAATAATTATTTTTTTAAAATATTTATTTCCATATAGTGCGTCTACGGGATTTTCCACATTTCCAAGCATGTTTTTTAAAAGTATTTTATATAACACACCACTAATCTTAATAATTTCATATTTCCCTCCTTGTTTTTCATACCATTACAAACTCACTTCCACTATCAATTTCAGAACTATCAAGAGCTATGAACAACTTTCATTAGGTAGATTAATAAATTTGAGTGAGTCCTATGGCTAAACATAATAAATAAAAGATATGAAACAAGTTATAGCGTTCAGTTATAGTGGTAATTGTATGACAAGCAACACCAGTAAATGAGAAGGTTTTTGGACTATTAATAAAAGACTTATAAGATCCAGATGAGGAAAGTATTATTGGGGCCTCAGTGCTAGGTCAGAGGCCTTTAGGATACCCATTGAGACACCATCAGCTGTAGTGGGACTATGCTAAGCCTGTCTGGGGGGGGAGGAAGACCACATAAATTCTCCATACTCTAGGAGTTCATAGAATCCAAGAAAGCCTTGGATAAACACAAACACACATGTGTTGTTGCATCAGAAATTCCTGTTCAGACAAAGCTATTATAAAACATTAATAGTGCAATAAGCTGGAATGATAAAATAATTGGATAAATGAAACAACCAGATGCTCTGACAAACATTCATTCATTCATTCATTATCTTCCGCTTATCCTCTATTAGGGTCGCGATGGGGTTCCCAATGCCCATCCAGGGGAGAACGTCTCGGGCGCTGGGCAGATAGACCCAGGACAGGGCGCCAATCCATCGCTGGGCACACACTCACTCACACATACACACTCTAAATTGGGCAATTTTGAGAATTCAATTAACTTGATCCATGTTTTTGGACTGTGGGAGGAAACCGGAGAACCCGGAGGAAACCCACGCAGACACAGGGAGAACATGGAAACTCCACCCAGATGGGGATTCGAACCGGGAATCCCCAGCGCTGAGAGGCGAATGTGCTAACCACTAAGCCACCGTGCCGCCT
>JAFMOD010000246.1:78781-137551 GCA_019802435.1 Corydoras maculifer
TATCCTTTATTAGGGTCGCGGTGGGGTTCCCCATGCCCATCCAGGGGAGAACGTCTCGGGCGCTGGGCAGATAGACCCAGGACAGGGCGCCAATCCATCGCTGGGCACACACTCACTCACACAGACACACTCTAAACGGGGCAATTTTGAGAATTCAATTAACTTGATCCATGTTTTTGGACTGTGGGAGGAAACCGGAGAACCCGGAGGAAACCCACGCAGACACGGAGAGAACATGGAAACTCCACCCAGATGGGGATTCGACCCGGGAATCCCTAGCGCTGAGAGGCAAACGTGCTAACCACTAAGCCACCGTGCCACCTCCCGGCTGTGCCTCATTTAAGTTAATTACCCCTTAAGTCATGTGACCTGATCTTTTGTTATTTAAGCCAGCCCAACACTCTCTTTGGTGAGAGGGAATCAACTATGTACAGGTTCGTTCATGCTGTAGGCTTTGTTTGGTGTTTATTATTATATAAAATTGCTTGTTTCTGGAACCTGCTGCCTGTTTGGCGTGATTATCGCTATTCTTACACGGACCTCAGAGTTAACGTGACAGTAACAGACATTATACTACCGTAGAAAGGCATCATTTTTTACAAACTTTTACAAATTTGTAACAAATGTTACTGTTGGGAGCTTTGAAGAAATTTGGCAAGTTTGGGCAAAGAGGGGAATACCTACTGACAAGTAATTCTATAAATTAGAGTGTACGCTGTATTATTATTAGATGATCCATATGTTTAGTGCCCAAAAATGCACAAACACAAGGCAACCTATTGTATCCTGATCATGTCAGTAATCATGTCAGTAATAAATACAAATGTTAATTCAATGGAAATAGCATGTCTGTGTATGTTGCATGTGGTTTGTGTGATCTGTATGTGTACATATCCCCAACTTCACTATTTCACCATTTTTATGTTTAAGTGTTATTGATGTGACTGATAAAAATGCATGCATAGTCATTTATCATGGTGGCAGAGAGCTGATACTCATTTAGTCATTTAGCAGATGTTTTTATCCAAAGCGACTTACAAATGAGAGAACAACACAAGTCAGTAGTTAAGGAAAAAACAGTTACATTGTATTATAGTATAATACATAGTATTAAAGTGACTAAGCCTCACGGATCGTGTTGGGAAGTTCGTTCCACCATTTAGTAGTGATGAACAATATGGAGTGTGAATTAGAACCATAGTGAGGTTAAATCACCAGGTGACATTCATCACAAGAGTGCAGTGAATGAGTCTTGCAAAGATAGAGAGAAGGTAAAAGGGGGCAGATCCAATGATTGTCCTGTAGGCCAGAGAATGTGAGCAGTTACAGGGAGCCAATGGAGATTCGCTTGGGCTGGTGGAACACAAGTCAGGCTGCAGAGTATTGAATCAGCTGTAGAGGCTTAAATTAAAATTGAAATTTGAAAATTGAATTAAATTAAATAAGAGGCTAAATTTAATTTAGGAAGACCGGCCTTCATCCATACAGATATGTCAGATATCTGATTAGAGAGTGAATTGGTGTCTTCAGGGGCAAAAAACAAATGAAGCTGAGTGTCATCAGCAAAGCAATAGTAAGAGAGACAATGTGCCTAAATAACAGTTCAAAGTGAGGTCATGTACAATAAAAGGAAAAGTACCGAGCCCTGAGGAACTCCATTGATTACTTGATGAAACATCTCCATCGATGCCACTGTGAAGGTCCTTACCGTTAAATAGGATCAAAACCATTCAAGTGCCGTACTCAAACTGCTGTGCAATTATACCCATTAAGAATATTTAAATATTCTAACTCATATCAATGGATGTGTTGCAATGCTGCTATCAGGTGAAAGTAATACTAATAAAATCACTTCTGGTATAAAGCAGAACAGTATTTGAAGTAAAAATAAACAGACAGACATTTCTATTGTTTTCTGGATAAGTTGTAAGCCCCTGGTCCTCATTCACATAGTTTTAGCGTTTTTTTGCCTTAGCCATGTTTTTGGCCAAGCATCTTTTTTTTTTTAATAAAAAAAGCACACCACTGTGTTAGTAAAAAAAAAAGTCCCAGAGTAGTCTTAGGGGACTTTGCTGGCATAAAGACTTATGTTCATGTGTCAAAGCACCATACACATGAACTATGTTTTGCCCAAGAAACCTGTTGCACAATTACCCTGTTTATACCAAGCATCAATTATACATCACAGCTGAAATTCAGGCACAAAACCGATTTACTTATTAATTATGCTAAAAAGGTATAATGTAAACTGTGTGCCAGTAACTCTAAAGTGGTTACCTAAAACATTACAGTCGAAGAAAAAATCTTGAAAGACAATGTATGCGAAGCTTTAGCACATTATTCATCAATGTCTAAATAGTTTGGACTTGTAGATGTAGTCAAACAGGCAAAAAACACAAGAACAGTGTTTTTCAGAAGAAATTAGGATTTTAAGATGTATTTTTATTTTGTTTTAAACATAACGCTTTATATTTTACCAACAATAGTCAATCCATTACTCTTATCCATCCACAAAAAATCCTCTGTAATCTTTAGCGACCTACTGACTGGCAGCAATATTCTTTTTGGAAAGCAGCAGCTTTAGCCTTATGAACTTATGAACATAATGTAAAAAGGTCTTTAGTTGCTTAGGAATTTATTTTGGTTTCCTTTATGACAATGCGAACTTCATTACAAGCCTTTATGTTGGAGTAATCTTTTTGATCAACCATTCTTGAAAGGAGTGAAATGGTAGGATTAAAACAGTTTAAAATAGTTTTGTAACCTTCTTTTAGTCTGATAAGAATTAATAGCTCTTCATTTAAGGCCCTTATGAATCTTATGATGTACTTTTTGTGACGTGATGCACTTATTTGACTTTTATAGATTTAAATAAAACTCGATAAAACTGCCTCATCACAAAACCCTGGGTTTGAAGTTACTCAAGGCAGGGTTGGGTTTTGTAACAAAAAAGTTTTGTAACATAACAAGTCAAAGTGTCTGCATACATCAAGAGAACATTCACTCTTGAAATGATGATGGAGTGAGCACAAAAACCCACAATATTCTAGAAATCTTGCTGTGACTTAAAGATTGGCATAAAAATGTATACTTTGATAAGGATGGAAAGATACATACAATTGATAATGAAAAAAAAAACATTTAACTGAACTATGTGGGATGATTCCCACAATGCATTTTATTTAGGTCTGTTAACATTATAGAGCACACTAAAAACAAATAAACTGATATGTTAAGCAAAATAAAGTTTGTGTATGTGTATGAATAACATAACAAGCACATAAACTGTTATAATCAAGACTAAGGCAACAAAACGTGTCATTGTTAACCTAATGTTGGATTCATGAAGGCATAGCACATTATAGCTAATCTAATTTAGCTTGCATTGACCTGCTTAACATATTTGGTAGAATAGGGACTTGTTTTGGTGCTGGACTGTCCTTTTATTCATTGCTCATAAATCAACATAATGTGGTACTACACATTTTAACCAGATGGTTTAAGGGTCAAAAAAGGAAAACACATTGAAGTGAGCCAGGGTCATGCCCCCACACAGCATCATGAATATAAATCAGTAGCCAGCACTCTGAGGAACCAAGGTTGATGGCTAGAACAGAAGCAGAAAAAGAATTGGATAGAGTAAGGATGCGAGTTACTGTTTTGGGGTCATATTGACCAAGATTGTAAGCACCCTGATCTATTTAAACCTTTCTAACAGTTCTTGTCAATTACAAGTTGCAATACCTTACTTAATTATTTCCTTAATCAGCACCTTTGTGTTTTATTTTTACATTTCATTAGACAGATCTACAGTGCAAACCAATTATTTTCTTTTGGAAGAAAATGTTTTGCATGGTGGCTTAGGGGTTAACGTCTCTCAGTGCTGGGGATGCAGGTTCAAATCTCAATCTGGGTAGTGAACTCCGGGTTCTCTAGTCTCCTCCTATAGTCCAAAAACATGGTTTCAATGTAAATTGACTGCTCTTAATTGCCCCTCTTAGTGGTTAGCACATTCGACTCTTAGCACTAGGGATTCCGGTTCGAATCCCCATCTGGGTGGAGTTTCCATGTTTTCCCCATGTCTGCGTGGGTTTCCTCCGGGTTCTCCGGTTTCCTCGCACAGTCCTAAAACATGGATCAAGTCAATTAATTTCTCCAAATTGCCCGATATAGAGTGTGTAAGCGTGTGTGTCTGTGAGTGTCTGTGAGTGTGTGCCCAGCGATAGATTGATGCCCTATCCTGAGTGTATCTGCCCAGCGCTCGAAACGTTCTCCCCTGGATGGGCATGGGGAACCCCACCGCGACCCTAATATAGAATAAAGCGGAAGATAATGAATGAATGAATGAATAAATTGCCCCTATATATTCTGTGTGTGTATGTGTGTGTGTGTGTGTGTGCCCAGCGATAAATTGGTGCCCAGCTATAGATTGACGCCCAGTCTTGGGTGTATTTGCCCAGTGCCAAAATGTTCTTCCCTGGGTGGGCATGGGAAACCCCCTGTGACTCTAATAAAGAACTAACCAGACCATGGTAAATGAAGAAAAATTTACGCAACTGTCTAATTTTTATCATCACTTCGATTAAATATTTGTAAAGGTTATATTTAGAGGATTTTTTTTATTTCACAATTAGTTTAACTGATATGGTTAAATGACAATCCTAAATCCTAGTATATTTTAAACATATTTCACAAGGATGACAAATGACTCCTCCAAACACTATACTTTCTTCACTATACAAGAGCAAACACACCAATTCACAAGCACCTGTTTAAAAACAAGCTCAGAGATTGTTTTCTTTTTCTTGCCTAATGGACACTGGACTTCCGAGATATCCAGCAGGGACATACATCTTAAAATAAAGCTGTCAGTGAAGGGTTACAGGCAGGATGTGTAGATGCTTTACACTCTGAATGGTAACAACCTTGCATAGACTTAATTCAATATGTGTGGCCAGGATAAGGGGAAAACAAAAACAATAGGCAAATCAAGGACAGGTAAAAACAAGTTGAAATACAAATATAGGATATTTTAATGCAGATTGCTGAAACTTTTTTTATCTTATACCACTCACAAAAAATAATTTACTCCCTCTAAGGGAGTGGTGATTAATTGTCAAATATATTCTCTCTAGAAGCTTGCTTAACTATGCTAAAAGACACACAAAAACACATGTACCAAAGAGGGTGCCCCCGCTGCACTCCCACTCACATCTATTTTTTTCTGGTGTTGGCTACTTCAGGCTCCAAGAATGGGGGAAAAAAGATGGACAGGCGCAAGATAGTACAGGATGAAAATGCTCCACAAATCTAGCTTTAAAAAAGCAGATTAAAGCTCACTGAGATAAAACATACACTTGCACAAGTATGAACTGTCTAACTGTCATATCACGCAATCAAAATTTTCATTTCACCCATTATAGGCCTTCCTTATGTGTATTCCAAAGAATGCTGAAAGCCCAACAAAGTCAAAAGGAAAGCCAACACTTGTCAAAATGTGTATGGTTCAAGTTTATGCGAGTATGTAATATATCAAGCTAATGTTAGTTAGCTTGATTGCATTTAAATATACTATAAATCGTTATCCTATAAGTTAAAACTGATCTTATGAACTAAAAATATTTATTTGGTTTTAGAATAACATTTTCTTCTACTACATACCTTAGGGATAATAATATAACCATAAACTTTTACAAAAACCTCAAGGCTATCAGCTCTAGTGCTGGTTGCCAATCTATTTCACACAATAACAGAATATGTCCTGGTAATTCTAGAATGTCTTTTTTTTCCTTATTTACGTACATATTAAAATGCTTTACTGAGTACCTCTTTCCAATTTTAAGTCCATATTAAACTTCTCTTTACTTATCAGGGTCATGACCAACCTAAATAACTAAAAACTCGGTATGCTCCATTGTCCTTCTTCTTATAGTCTTTGCTATACTTTGCTATATTATGCTTATCTATATTTACAATATAAAATTCTAGATGTAAAACTAAAACAAATTATACCATCATTCAACCATTAAACCATTTGTGCTTTGTTTGGTAGAATATTTAATCTTCACTACAATTAGTAATGTCAGACTTTAAGTATTTACAGATTTACAACCACAGTGCTATACAACATTTGCTCATCTTGATGTCAACCCTAACAGACATAACAGAAAAAACTCCCTAACTACCTAAGGGGAAACAAAGATTAAAGCATAAGGCAACAGAATATTCTTTTTCACACTTGCTTCACGTTTGTCTTATTTGAATTTCCCAGGATCGAATCCAAGTCACTATCCCTTAGGACAGATGGTGCAATGACTAGCAAAAGATTTTAGCTCAATCATAATAAGAAAAAGGTACTATACATATTGCAGCATATTGTTTATCTGCAAAATAAATAGCAATTATTTTGGGCTGGTCAATACATATCATGACTATACAGTCTATACAGTTTAGCCAGGCTCTTTAATCTAAGTTTCTTTCTAAAACAAGAGCCCAAATCATATGATGTGTTCAGCTGGATTTTGGATTATACAGTGATCAAAGTGTGCTTAAGTGGATTTTAGAGTGTTCTGGACATGCACGCTCAGTTCTTCCAGTGGTATGAGATCTAACAAGGTTAGTCTAAAGAACACTGACAATGTACACTTTGTGCTGGGATTAGTGTGAAATATGTTGTTCTTTTCATAGTGTCTGATTTATTTATTATTTTATTTTGTTTAATATGGATTTAAACAGGGCTGCACGGGGCTTAGTGGTTAGCATGTTCACCTCTCAGCTCTAGGGATTCCCGGTTCAAATCCCAATCTGGGTGGAGTTTCCATGTTTTTCCCGTGTCCGCGTGGGTCTCCTCCGGGTTCTCCAAAGAGATATCTTAACAACTGATACATTCTAAGCAACATTTCTAAAAACCAGAAACCTTTCATTGTCTTCTTGACCTGCAAATGACATTGCTACCTACATCCATAGTTTCACTTCTCTCCTATATTTGAAAAGGATCCTACACACTTGCATAGCAAGCAATCTTCTTCAGTATCATTTTTAGCTTGGCTTAGCACTTGCTGTGAAAAATCAGGAAAAGGCGATGAGAACGCTGAAGATAATACAGGTCACTAGTAAAAAAAAGTCCTTTGTCAACTTCTGGCCATAGATTTATTGTTTTGTTCTAGTCTTTTTACACCCGAGACAGTGTATGGCCCAGAGTTTATGCCTCACTGTTACATGGGGTTTGAAAAAAAATATGAAAAATATAAATATTATTTGACCCGTGGCAGTGCCAACAGTAATATTTGATTAATTTGTCATGCATAAATGAGAAAAAGCTTTTAGTTCTGTCTTCTGAAGTTTTTAGAGCAGTGGTGCCCACACTTTTTTGGCCAGAGATCTACTTTTCCATTGGACAGGCCATCGATATCTACCAAGGTTAATCTTTTTTTTAGGCTTTTATATTGAAACCTGTTTACTCACATCATGTTAGTATTGTCAAATCAGCATAGAAAAATGGCCATTTTTACAGATATTGCTCTTTTATTAAACATTCATTCATTATCTCCCGCTTATCCTCTATTAGGGTCGCGGTGGGGTTCCCCATGCCCATCCAGGGGAGAACGTCTCGGGCGCTGGGCAGATACACCCAGGACAGGACGCCAATCTATCGCTGGGCACACACTCACACAGACACACTCTAAACGGGGCAATTTTGAGAATTCAATTAACTTGATCCATGTTTTTGGACTGTGGGAGGAAACCGGAGAACCCGGAGGAAACCCACGCAGACACGGGGAGAACATGGAAACTCCACCCAGATGGGGATTCGAACCGGGAATCCCTAGCGCTGAGAGGCGAACGTGCTAAACCACTAAGCCACCGTGCCGCCCTCTTTTATTAAACACATTCCTTCAAATAGCATTACATTGAAACTTCTTTGGTGGGCGGCACGGTGGCTTAGTGGTTAGCATGTTAGCCTTTCATCGCTAGGGACTCCTGGCACTTCAGCGATGGTACTTGGTGGGATCGGAAATCGAACTGGGAGCCTTCAGGTCACAAAGCTGGTTCCTTAACAACAAGCCCATGACTGCCCTATTATGACTGTCATGACTGCCACATTATGGCCATACAACTATTGTATATAAACAATTTGCTAAATATAAGGATTATTCAAAATGTAAGGTTTCTGTAATGCCAAAGACAAATAAACTACAAAGATGAATGATAAAATCACATTTATCCTCATGCTTCTTACTCTTTTTATGCAATCTATCTTTTTACTAGCAGATCAGCTCTGTCTTAGCTGTCTGGCTTTGCTTATGTGTGTCTTCAGCCAAGCAATCCACTGACCACAGCTTATTGCAGATACAGTCAGGGATATAGCTGTAAAAGTTATTTATTACTTTCATAGAGTACAATAAACATGCATGAACTCACATTCAGCTGAGAGAATCCCCACTACAAATTGTCTTCCTTTTGTTTATATTTTGGCACAATGTCCAAGAGTCAGATGTCATAAATCCTGGATAAAATCTGAACTTTTTTTCTTGGTAGTAATGGCATATGTCCAAGCATCTGTTGTGTACTGCACAACATAAACAGTTTTTTTTTTTTCATTTTATATACCAAACAGACAGCAGTGAGAATTACATTAGATTTTCTATAAGAATGTTTGAAGACACAGAAATAAATTATTATATGCCAACATTTTACTATGCAGAGGAAGACAGCAAAAAGAATGACTTATGACATTAAAATAGACAGATAAGAGTCCATTGTGTATCAGGTTGCAGTGTTTGTGTAGGGAAGGGATTACAGTTTGTATGTTTCTACATTACACTGATCACGATGCAGCGGGGCTTTAAGAGGTATGTGGAAAGAGTTTGGATAGCTAAGAAATGTTTTTTACATTCCCCTATCCTGTCTCTTGCTACTTTACTGTCATCTACATGTATGTGTATTCAAGTTAGACTTGTATGACTGATCATCAGGTAAAATTTAAATATTGCTGTAAAGGGAGATCATTTGCCACAGAAACGGGTTCCCATCTGGTACATGGAATGTTCCATGTAGGTATGCCACGCACCTCTGCGTTTAAAGATACCGACTTCAGTGAGGACGAGTAGTTGAAGGAGAAAGGAGCGATTGAGTGCGTCTGACAATGTTTTAGAAAACTCACCTGAACTTTGAACTAAATCAGAGCTATGTGTACGGCCAGCACCAAAAGTTGGACTCTGTGGAGCTAATACAGTTTCCTTGTAAGGACAATTTAAAATAACATTTTTTCTGTGGATCATGCATGTAATAATTTAGATTTTTTTTTTTCGTCATCTTTTTGTGAAGGAAAATTTTTTTTGGGGACCTGAAAAAATATCTCTAGCACTTTTGCACTTGATTTAATATCCTGGGTTATCCTTGTTCTTTCCCTTGATCTCCATGTAGTTGGCTTTTTAACATCTGCATAGTGACCAAAACACACTAGTTAAAGCATTTTCTGGAAGGTCACGATCACAGGATTGCTCAAGGGCCCAAATTAGTAACTTCACTGGACCAGGACTTAGAATCCTCAACCTTCAGATTGCTAGCTCAACATCCTAATCACTAAGTTACCACTTCCCAAAATAGCATACTGAATGGTGCTATATGGTAAGCATATTACCAAGGTGGGATCATGGTAAGAAAAATTCTTTGATATTCTATTTATCCTTATGAATCAGTGCTTGAGCGGCACGATGGCTTAGTGGTTAGCACGTTTGCCTGTCAGCGCTAGGGATTCCCGGTTCGAATCCCAATCTGGGTGGAGTTTCCATGTTCTCCCTATGTCCGCGTGGGTTTCCTCCGGGTTCTCCGGTTTCCTCCCACAGTCCAAAAACATGGATCAATCAATTGAGTTCTCCAAATTGCCCCATATAGAGTGTGTATGTGTGCAGGTCTGTGTGAGTGTGTGCCCAGCGATAGACCAGCACCCTGTCCTGGGTGTATCTGCCCAGCGCCCGAAACGTTCTCCCCTGGAAGGGCATGAGGAACCCCCCCACGACCCTAATATAGGATAAAGCGGCAGATAATGGATGGATGAATCAGTGCTTATGACTTCTGTTTAATAAACTTAGTATTTGCAATGTAATAAAGTGCAATATTTTGGCCCATAAACTAAATAATATTGTGCATCAGCGTTACTTATCACTGATGCTTTGGTATTTTTGACCTTCAAAACATACACAAAGTTGATGAGTTTAAACACATTCATATACAAGGTCAATTTAGTTTAGACAACATAAAAGTGAAACTTAAAAGTTTTTACATATACTATACCAATTTGCACTCTGAACACGTCACGTGTGTACAATAAACTTCTTCTTTGCTCGATTCGGACTGACTTTCTTGTCTGGAGAGCATGCAACATCTTCAGCTCCTTGCTCAGCTGCCAATGACCCCGTTACCTGGTTTACCGCTGTTGTTTGCTTGGACCACTTTTGAAAGGAACTGACTACTTAAAACCAGGAAAAGATCACAAGAGCCACAATTTTGAAGATGACTTCATCCGTTTCTTACATCATTCTGGACTTATTTCTGATGTTAATTTAGTTCATTGATTTTTCATCTCTTTTGAGGTCCCAAACACAACATTTTAATTAACTGAGGTTTAAAAGTTGATTTATTTTAGTCACTCAATTTGATAGTGGCCAGTGTTAGATTGGCACCCTGTCCTGGGTGTATCTGCCCAGTGCCCGAAACCCTGGATGGGCATGGGGAACCCCACCGCGACCCTAATATAGGATAAAGCAGAAGATAATGAATGAATTAATTAATTTGATAGTGAGCTTAGAATTACGGACATACTGCATTAATCAGTTTTAGCCAGGCTTAAGCTGTTGGATGTATAGCCTCACAATAAATCTAGAATAATTTAGTATGCTAAATTATTCAGCATTATATTATAATTTAGTATTCTAAATTATTATTTAAGGTCAACAAGAGTGTCTGCAATGTACCAGTTGCAAAACAATCCAAAATTTAGATTAAAGGGTTATTACTCAATGGCATAATATACAATTGAATTTTTCCCAAACAGTTTGTGGAAGAGATGTTTGAAATGTTTCTCAAAGATGGTAAGTAACTCAGCCTTAGTCAGCGTTAGGACAGTGTTAAAAAGATGAACAGTGGATGATATGAAGATAGAATTAGCAGCATGGTGAGTGGGCAGATCCAGAGATTGTCCTGTAGGCCAGAATCAGTGCCTTGTACCTAATGCAAGGCGCTGCTGTCAGCCAGTGAAGAGAGATGAGTATTTGAGTGACATGAGTTTGTTTGGTTTGGCTGGTTAAACACAAGTCGGGCTACAGGGTTTTGAATCAGCTGTAGAGGTCTGATTTTACAAGCTGGGAGATAATGCATTTCAATAATTGAGTCGGTATAGGATGAGGGCTTGGACTAACAACTGTGTAGCCTATTCAGTTAGGAAAGGTCTGATCTTCTTGATGGTGCACAAAATGAGTTTAGAAGCATACGCCTAAGTCATGTTTTTTACTTGATTAATTACAATTATTTACAAATACTAAACAGTATTACTGGCTGCTTTATCGTGCATACTGTGCCTTTTGGTTTAGTTTGTTGTATAGTTTACTTACAATTTAAATGTTTTTACATTGTTTAATCAAATTACAGCGAAGAGCCAAGTGAAAGAGCTAGTTTAAAAACATCACTACAGCAACAATTTTATCCCTAAATTTAGGAGTTCCTGAGGGATACCAGCTGCTCAACTCTTCCAATAAAATATGAAATAAGAAAATTTATTGCGCCATGAGACAGATCACTCTTCCTTTTACTTAAAAGATCCTGGAAAATAAATAAAAGGTAATGTCTTGTTTTTTCATGTCTTGAAGGACTGCAGAAAAGACTTCCAGGCCCTCTGGTATCAGCAACAGCCAAGCTTCCGTTCACTAGCTTTAACAATTAGACAGTCTTTTCTGGTTTATCACATTATTTCCTGGTAAAAGTTTGTAGACATCTTCTCAGTGTCTACTGTAACACAATTAGAATGATGTTTTTATGCATTGGCTAAAATATGAACATTAAATCAGAACCATTCATTCATTCATTCATTCATTATCTTCCGCTTATCCTCTATTAGGGTCGCGGTGGGGTTCCCCATGCCCATCCAGGGGAGAACGTCTCGGGCGCTGGGCAGACAGACCCAGGACAGGGCGCCAATCCATCGCTGGGCAGAGCCATTCATGTTTGACTAAATTATCTAATAAGCTAGTTGGTAATAATAAATATTCCTTCATTCATTATCTCCCGCTTTGTCCTCTATTAGGGTCGCGGGTAATAATAAATAGATTTTTTAAATAAAATTTATTGAAATATGAGCCACATATTATATAATGAAATTGTTGTTTCTTAATCACGATCACATAGTTTGGACAGCTTATATCATATTGGACAGCGCATGTGTGTGCATGCGTGTGACAGGCTTATAGCTCATAATATACATATACATGAGGTGCGCAAAAAGGCTGCTTGTGGTTTGGTTGTACATCATTGTGTTTAAACAATTTTGTGGTATACACTTTAATTCACTTTTTTTAATGAAATCTAATTAAACAGTTAAACAACCTTGACCTTGCCTTTGATCTATTATCGTTGAGACTTTATCTCAGTGTATTACGGTAACTGCACTGCATCGGACCGTGACGCACTGCAGTGGGTGGAACAACTGCCCTGACACTCAGTTACTGACAGTTTAATGCATCTAGTGCAAGCGGCTAGGGTGTAGGAAGTTCTCCAAACCATGGGCTTTTAAGGATTTGTGATGATGACCCTTATCCAAGCCATGGGCTTTTCAATCTCAATCTAAAATAATAAAAAGTCTTCATTACCTTTTATTTTTTTATCTTTATTAATCTCATCACGGTCACTGTAATCACACCACTTTATTCACCATTTTAATGATTTACTGTTGAGATTGTTATTTACTAAATTATTAAAACTCAAACCGTGCTCATGTTGTCCGCAAATCATAAAGTATATAGGTAATTAATTTATTTACGAACACGCATAAACTATACTATGGTATATGTTTGTGCAATTTCCCCCCAGGAATTAATAAAGTATTCTGATTTAGATTCTGATGTGGATTTCAAATTGTGTAGTATTGAATAATAATCTTACATTGAAAAGCAAGTCGTTAAAACTATTTTGTGGTATGTATGTTTGTTTTGTTTAAACAGTAAATCATCCTTTAGCCCGATGTTAATTTAGAGATAATGAGACTGCATCTCAGTGTGTTACAAGGACTGCTCCAGCCGGCCGGTGGTGAAAACTGCCCAGCATAGGAACTCAACTATAAGGTATATATATATATATATATATATATATATATATATATATATATATATATATATATATATATATATATATATATATTAAAATCGATACTATATAAAATGCTTTATCATATTATTTGGACGTAAAAATATATATCGGTAACCCCAAGCAGCTTTACTGTGGTGATTTGCATAACACAGAGTTTAATAGTTTAAATAATTTAATTAATAACAATCTTAAGAGTAAATTATTAAAATGGTGAATAAAGTGATGTGATTACAGTGACTGTGATGAGATCAATAAAGATAAAAAAATTTAAGAGACTTGGTAATGAAGTGTAATTGTCACGGTTGTTTTGGTCACGTGGTGTGGGTTGGGTTATGTGTTCACGCCCCTGAAATCACGAGCACCTGGTCCCCATTACGTTTGCCTATTTATACCCTGCACTACCTGTCCCTCACCGCTAGTTTGTCTCGTGCCACGCCTATGCTAAGCCCCGACACTACGAGCTCCCGTCTCTGCCCTGTTTTGCCTCGCATTGTGCCCTGCGCCTTGTCGTCTGTCTCTTGTTCTGTTCTCTGTGTGCAGCTCGTCATCCTGTCGCCTTCGTCCCGTCAAGTACCCTTCACGCTGTCTCCCCGTATTGGAACCAGACCCACCGTGACGTCATCACCCACCGCCCTGTGTGTTTCTTCGTCCTGTGTACTGCGTCCCTGTGTCTCAATAAACCTGCTCTGTTTGTATCTCCGTCTCCAGTACCCGTCTCTCCGAGTAGCGAATCTGCCTCGCTCGGTCCTAGGACCTTAACATTACAAACTAGCCACGATGGATTCCTCGGAGCAACGCGGCACTGGACCGGAGCCGGCACAACCACCACCAGCCGGACCTCCGCCCGATCCACGCCTGGATTTACTGTACAGCCGTCAGGAGGGATTGGCGGACCTGGTAAGCGAGCTGGCGTTACAACTACGGACCGCACTCGCTTCACTGCCGGCAGCCACCGCATCGACGGCCTCTCCGATTACCCAGGTACCGAACCCGCCGCCCGCGGTCGCTACGCGCCCCGACGGCGCCACCGTTCTCCCCGAACCTTATGATGGCGACCTCCAGCGCTGCCGCGGCTTCCTGTTCCAGTGCGAGCTGTATTTTAGTATCCGCCCTTCATGCTTCCCCACCGACGCGCACAAGATAGACGTTCATCCTCCGGGAGAAACAGGTGGCCGTAGAGGTACTATTGGATTCTGGAGCAGAGGAGAATCTGATAGACGCGGGTTTTGCCAACCACCACGGCCTGGTGATCTCTCCCCTAACCAACCCCCTCCATACGTTGGCCCTGGACAGTAGGCGACTGTCCCCTATCACCCATCGCACATCACCCATCCGGCTGACGTTGGAGGGCAACCACCAGGAGAGAATCTGTTTCTCGGTGTTCCGGTCCCCCGATGTTCCTGTTATCCTGGGTTACCCCTGGTTCCGGAAACATAACCCTCACATCGACTGGGTCAGCGGCCGTATCCTTACCTGGGGAACTGAGTGTCACTCTTCCTGCCTGCTCGCCGCTGTTCCCCCCAGCCATGCTCCTGCCCGGAACAGCGCCAGCACCGTGGACCTCTCCTCAGTCCCCAACGAGTACCACGTCCTGGGGGAGGTCTTTAGCAAGGACAAGGCCTGCCAGCTACCGCCTCACAGGTCTTACGACTGCGCCATTGACCTTCTGCCCGGGGCCCCGCTGCCCTCCAGCCGGATCTACCCCCTGTCCCGTCCTGAGAGAGAGGCCATGGAGAGATACGTGTCGGAGTGTCTCGCCACCGGCCTGATAAGGCCCTCGACTTCCCCCGTAGGGGCCGGGTTCTTCTTCGTATCTAAAAAGGACAGCTCCCTACGTCCCTGCATCGACTACAGGGGACTTAACGCCATCACTGTCCCCTACAAATACCCTCTGCCTTTAACATCTTCCATATTTGAGTCTTTGCAGGGGATCCGTATCCTTCCTGGGGTTTATACTGGGAGGTCGGTGCGGCCGGACCCCGCAAAGGTCAGGGCCATCGCCGACTGGCCCACCCCCACGTCCAGGACTGAACTACAGCGCTTCCTGGGGTTCGCCAATTTCTACAGCCGCTTCATCAGAGATTACAGCAGCATCACGGCTCCGCTCACCGCTCTCACGTCCACCAAGGTGAGATTCGGCTGGACCAAGGAGGCCCAAAACGCTATGGACGACCTCAAGACCCGGTTCACCTCGGCCCCCATCCTTGTCCAGCCGGACCCCGCGAAGCAATTTGTGGTAGAGGTTGACGCATCGGGGGCGGGAATGGGGGCGGTCCTCTCCCAGAAGTCTGATGGGGGTCGTCTGCACCCGTGCGCCTTCTTCTCGCGGAAGCTGTCGGCAGCGGAGAGGAACTACGACGTGGGGAACCGCGAGCTGCTGGCGGTCAAGCTCGCGCTAAAGGAGTGGCGTCACTGGCTGGAGGGGGCATCCCAGCCTTTCGTGGTTTGGACCGACCATAAGAACCTGGCCTACATTCAGTCTGCCAAGCGTCTGAATTCCCGTCAGGCCCGGTGGGCCTTGTTCTTTGGTCGGTTCAATTTCACCCTCTCATACCGACCCGGGACTCGGAACGCCAAGCCCGACGCTCTCTCACGCCTCTTCCAGGACGAAGGTGAGAGAACTAACCCCGAACTAATTCTCCCTCCTAGTCGGGTGATTGCAGGTGTCACCTGGGAAGTTCGGCGGATTATCGAACGCGAACTGGAGAAGGACCCGGACCCTGGGCTGGGGCCACCCGACCGGACCTTCGTGCACACCGCCGCTCGCCCCGCTGTGCTCAAATGGGGCCATGAATCCCGCTGGGCCTGCCACCCCGGTGGGGCACGCACCGAGGAGATCATCAGGCGCTGGTTCTGGTGGTCCTCCCTGGCGGCCGACGTAAGGGAGTTCGTCGCTGCCTGCGCCACCTGCGCCCGAAACAAGGCCTCACACCAGCCCCCTGCCGGACTACTCCAACCGCTCTCCATACCTGGGCGTCCCTGCCTGGTCCCATATCGCATTGGACTTCGTCACGGGACTGCCGGACTCCAAAGGTAAAACAGTGATCCTAACACAATTATAGACCGGTTTTCCAAGTCTGTTCGACTGATTGCCCTGGCCAAGCTTCCTTCCGCCTTAGAGACCGCCAAGATATGTTTCGAGCAAGTCTTCCAGATCTTCGGCATCCCTGTGGACATCGTCTCGGACCGGGGTCCCCAGTTCATCTCCCAGGTATGGAGAGCTTTCCACAGATTCTTTGGGACAAATGTGTCACTGACCTCTGGTGGTCACCCCCAGTCCAACGGACAGGCCGAGAGGGCCAACCAGGTGGTGGAGACCACCCTCCGCTGCGTATCCGCCCAACATCCAGAACGCTGGAGTGAAAACCTCGCATGTGTGGAGTACGCGGAAAATCCTCGTTTGAGGTGGCACTGGGCTACCAACCTCCTCTGTTCCCGGAGGACCAGTCGGAGATTCATGTCCCGTCCGTTTCCCAACACATCCGCCGATGCCGCCGCACTTGGAAGAACACCCTGATAGCGCTCCGCCAAGCCCAAGCCTCCACCGTCGTCTCCGCCAACCGCAAACGCCGCCTTGCCCCCAGTTACAAGGTGGGGCAACTCGTCTGGCTATCCACAAAGAATATACCCCTAAGGACAGAATCCCGTAAACTGAGCCCCCGCTTCATCGGTCCCTTCCCGATCACCCGCGTCCTCAGCCCTGCAGCCGTCCGCCTCCACCTACCCCGCTCCATGCGTATCCACCCCACCTTCCACGTTTCCCACGTCAAACCCGTCGTCTACTCCCCGCTCACCCCCCCCCCCCGTCCTACCCCCACCCCACGCCTGATTGATGGTCAGCCTGCATATAAAGTCCACCGCCTGCTGGACTCCCGACGTCGTGGCCGAGGCATCCAGTTCCTGGTGGACTGGAAAGGTTGCGGGCCCGAAGAACGCTCCTGGGTGCCTCGGGCCGCTATTCTGGACCCCTCCCTCATCGCAGAGTTCCACCGCCGCTACCCGGACAAGCCATTTAGGGCGCCGGGAGGCACCCGTTGAGGGGGGGGTAATGTCACGGTTGTTTTGGTCACGTGGTGTGGGTTGGGTTATGTGTTCACGCCCCTGAAATCATGAGCACCTGGTCCCCATCACATTTGCCTATTTATACCCTGCACTACCTGTCCCTCACCGCTAGTTTGTCTTGTGCCACGCCTATGCTAAGCCCCGACACTACGAGCTCCCGTCTCTGCCCTGTTTTGCCTCGCATTGTGCCCTGTGCCTTGTCGTCTGTCTCTTGTTCTGTTCTCTGTGTGCAGCTCGTCATCCTGTCGCCTTCGTCCCGTCAAGTACCCTTCACGCTGTCTCCCCGTATTGGAACCCGACCCACCGTGACGTCATCACCCACCGCCCTGTGTGTTTCTTCGTCCTGTGTACTGCGTCCCTGTGTCTCAATAAACCTGCTCTGTTTGTATCTCCGTCTCCAGTACCCGTCTCTCTGAGTAGCGAATCCGCCTCGCTCGGTCCTAGGACCTTAACAGTAATATATTGAGATTGAAATGCACATGGTTTAGATAAGCAACATCATACACCCAACCGCTTGCACAAGATGCATCAAACTGTAATTGAGTGTCAGTGATGCGCTGGGCAGTTGATCCACCCACTGCAGCGCGTTGCAGTCCGATGCAAAGCAGTTACCGTAATACACTGAGATAAAGTCTCAATGATAATAGATCAAAGGCAAGGTCAAGGTTGTTTAACTGTTAGATTTAATTAATTAGATTTCATTAAAAAAATGAATTAAAATATATACTAGGGCTGCAACTAACGCTTTTTTTGATAATCGATTAATCGGTCGATTATTTTTTTGATTAATCGATAAATCGGATAAATAAATAAAAAATTCACATGTCTTTACATTTACATTTAATCATTTAGCTGACGCTTTTATCCAAAGATGGATGTTTTTCAGTAAAATTATTCTATAGTATAGTATTCAATCATTCATTCATTCATTATCTTCCGCTTTATCCTCTATTAGGGTCGCAGTGGGGTTCCCCATGCCCATCCAGGGGAGAACTTCTCGGGCGCTGGGCAGATACACCCAGGACAGGGCGCCAATCTATCGCTGGGCACACACTCACTCACACAAACACATAGGGGGCAATTTCGGAGAACTCAATTGACTTGATCCATGTTTTTGGACTGTGGGAGGAAACCGGAGAACCCGGAGGAAACCCACATGGACCCGGGGAGAACATGGAAACTCCACCCAGATGGGGATTCGAACCAGGAATCCCTAGTGCTGAGAGGCGAATGTGCTAACCACTAAGCCACCGTGCCTAGTATAGTATTATATATAGTAATTTTATTCAAAATGTTTAAGTTAACATTTCCTGTAATTAATGAAAAGCACAAATAAAGAAATAATGTATCATCTAAACATCCCACACTTAACAACAAAAGTCAACTCCAAATAACACGATACTCAGTTGCTCTCAGTAATGAACCAAATATTGTCTGTTCTGTAGCCTATTGTAAAAAAAAGCAAAAAAAACAAATGAACTAATTAACAATCAGCTATTGAAAACAAAAAATTAACAAATGAACTAATTAACAATCAGCTATTAAAAAAAAATAAATTAACAAATGAACTAATTAACAATCTGCTATTGAAAAAAAAAATTACAAATTAGCCAGTTAACAAAAAAAAAAACTCTTGTGTGAAATGTCAATTGGACACCGGGACGTTTGTACCTGCTTTTCACGCCGTGCACAAGGCTTCCCGTTTGTCTCGACGCGGTCTGAAAGCGGGGGGGGAGGGAGGGACTCGTTTGTAAACACACACTTGCGCTTCGGTATGTCGCTTGCGGAATGACACGCAGCACCGTGCGCAGTGCCCTAGTGCCGGGACATTTAATGATCCAATGAAGCTCATTTAAATGGCTAAAGCCGCGTACTTTTACGCAGTGCGCGTGTGTGCGTCAATCCCCCGCTCCCCTGCGGTGTGCTGCTATTGATACGCTAAAAACAAGGACATTTTCTCCCTTTAAAAAATAAACCGGGACGGATGTATTTGTATAACGGACGTTAAGACACGGACGTTAAGACACGGACGTTAAGACACGTTCTCTATCGCTGTCATTATCCAGTTAACAACAAATACAGCATGAATCCTCATCAGTGTTTAGTTTCAGGTGGTGGATCATCACCGTAGTGCTCTGTGCAGGTCAATTAAATTTCGCAGAGCTGCATGATCCACATTCTTTATTTGTGTGAAGGTAAAGTTCCCACAGTTTTGATTTAAATGGAAGCTTTTTCTGCATTGGCTGTGTTTCATTTCTACGATTTATCAACTTGTTTTGCAGACTCTGCCTCGTTCTGTTTAACCCGCTATTTTTTTTCCAGCGTTATTGAAGCGCTGAAGGTGACGTAAGCGGTTACGATATCGAAATTGCGTGACCCAATGAATCGATAATGGAAATTCATTATCGACACTTTGGATAATCGATTTTTATCAATTTTATCGATTCATTGTTGCAGCCCTAATATATAAGACAAAATTGTTTAAACACAATGGGCATGGGGCATGGGGAACCCCACCGCGACCCTAATAGAGGATGAAGCGGGAGATAATGAATGAATGAATAGAACTTCTAGTGATTTTTAAATTGGACATTTAAAGAACTACCCAAAACCTTTTTTTTGAAAAACCTTTTTTTTTTGCTGGTGACGGCTCTCTCTCTAACTCTTTCTCTCACTTTTTCTCTACCTCTCATTTACTAACTTACTCACTATTGTGAGTGAAGCACGCCTCAGTCAATCAAGCTAATGCTTAGCTGAGGGTCAGCAGTATTGTATTGCTCTACATTACAATCGTTCAACCAGATCAGCGTAAAACTCCCGATAAGGTCCAAATTGTGTATAAATATATAAGAGGCATGAAATATTTCATGTGGTTTTCATATGTGCTCATATTTCAAAATATAAATTACATTTAAACCACAATTTACTGACAGCTGTTCACTAGTAAAAAGCCAGCAGAAATAAAAAGCATACACAGTTAAATTACTGCTATTTAATATCTATATATATGAACTGAAACACTGAATGCATTATATTAAGTTTGACATTTATATTTTTATATATGGCTTAGGGCTGCAACAACGATTCGTTGTGTCGCAGGATTTACGTGTTACTCGCATCATTATAGCTACTTACGTCACCTGCATCGCTTCATCCACGCTGATAAATAATTCTGAGCAGGTTGAACAGAATAAGGCGGAGCGGAATCTGCGAAACAAGTTTAACAAAGTTTAAAAAATTCTACAAATGAAACATGGCCGACGTAAAATAACAAAAGCTTAGGTTTACATCATCAAACGCGTGGTAGCACGTCACACAACTAAAGAACGTGAAACATGCAAGCTCTGCGAAAATTATTTGACCTGCACGGAGCACCACGGTGATGCTACACCACCTGAAACGAAACATGTTGGAGTCACCAATGAGGATGAAGATGCTCAACATCAGAGTAAATCACTAAAATATCCTGAGTTTCTTTAGTTTTGAAGTGAATCAATGTAACGCTGCACACACACTACCGACAGAGCACGCTTCATGCTGGTTTTTGGTAGTTAACTGGATAATGACAGTGATAGAGATTGTGTGTTAATTTTTATTTTTGTTTAATTATCTTAAGCAGTGTTTAAAGATGCTTACAACTTGTACACAATGGTGATAATTAATGATCAAGCTTTAATTTTCTGACAAAGTATGAGTAAAGACACTGCACTCTATGGGAGTGCGGTAGGATGAATTGCGGCTCACATTTGTGTAATTTAGTATTTTGACTCACTTAAATCTGCCAAAGCTAACTCTCAAACATTTGTCTATCTAACACGAAGAACCTTCAAAGTGTCATGGAATGGGAAGATCTCTAACTCTGACCAAGTACTCACTGGTGTTTCTCAGGGCTCTGTACTTGACCGTCTCCTCTTTTCACTATACATGACATCACTGAGCACAGTCATTCAGGCGCATGGTATCTCTTACAACTGCTATGCTGATGACACATTTGTCTTTTGCCCCTGATGACACCATGATCTCAAGTCGGATATCTGCCTGTCTCATAGACATATCTATTTGCATGAAGGCCAGTCATCTCAAATTAAATTTAACAAAAACAGAGCATTTCATAATCCCAGCTCAACCCTGAATCCAGCATGACCTGACCTTCCAAATTGATGGCTCCACAATCTCTCCAACCGATTAGGTCCGTAACCTTGGTTTCATAATAGACTCCCACCTTAAACTCTCTGATCATGTTATCAAAATTGCCCATTCCTGCAGATTCCTTCTTTACAACATAAGGAAGATCAGACATTTATTGACTGAACATGCTACCCAGCTGTTAGTTGAAGCCTAATCCCGGCTTGATTATTTTTATGCGTTGTTTGCCGGGCTCCCAGCTTCCACAATCAGGTCACTACATCTAATTCAAAACTCTGTAGCCCGACTTGTATTCAACCAGCCCAAACAAACTTATGTCATTTAACTACTCATTTCTTTCCATTGGCTCCCTGTAGCTGCTCGCATTCTGTACAAGTCACTGACTCTGGCCTACAGGACCATTTCTGAATCTTCAGTACTTTCACTCTATTTTTTAAAAATACACTCCGCCACGTTCACTTTGCTCCAGTTATAATTGCCACCTGGTGATTCCACCTCACCGAGGAGCTAATTCTCACTCCGTGGCATTCGCCACTGCAAAATGGTGGAACGATCTTCCCAACTCTGCCCATAAGCATCACGTGGCATTTTAAAGAAACTACTGAAGACGCATTTTTTTAACAAATAACTGTTGTAGGGGGAAAAAAACGGGGGGGGGGGGGCACAGGATCAGGTTTGATATTTCTACAGTACAGGACTACTTAGATGCCTTAAAGTCATACTGTAAATAAACTCAAACATTTATTGACCTGTTTAATAAAGACATTTATAAAAAATTTCTTATCTGATTCATCGATTAATAACCGAAAAAATAATCAACTGACCAATTATCAAAATAATTGCTAGTTGCAGCCCTAATATGGCTTATCTTTATGTTATGGCTTTAAAGTCTGATCTTAATAATGTTAATGGCTTTATCTATGGTTTTTAATTTGAGTCCTGTAAAGTGAACATGCAGTCATTGTAAGATGACTACTGCATTCACACTATCAGTGAAACTCCATCTATCCATTATCTTCCGCTTTATCCTACATTAGGGTTGCGGGGGGTTCCCCATGCCCATCCAGGGGAGAATGTTTCGGGCGCTGGGCAGATACACCCAGGACAGGGCGCCAATCTATCCCTGAGCACACACTCACTCACACAAACACACTCTATATGGGGCAATTTGGAGAATTTAATTGACTTGATCCATGTTTTTGGACTGTGGGAGGAAGCCGGAGAACCCGGAGGAAACCCACGTGGACACGGGGAGAACATGGAAACTCCACCCAGATGGGGATTCGAACCGGGAATCCCTGGTGTTGAGAGGCGAATGTGCTAACCACTAAGCCACCATGCCGCCCATCAGTGAAAATGTAAAGTTAAATATTAAAGTCATATAATGATAAAGGGAGTTTGCTAAGTTCTGGCACATGACCCATCAGCAAAATGAAATATGAAGAAGTAGATAATTTTTAAATCATAAAATCCACTGTTTAAGTGCTGAAGGGCCAGCAAACTATGTAACGCACAAAAAAAGACAGCATTGTATAAAACTTTTCTAAACATGAACATGCTGGATTATTAAATACACTGACTCAGAAACAGTCACTGGACCTACACTGTAAGATATATAGTATTAGCTTTACATGGTGAAAGAAAGCAAGCAGTGTTACCTGCTCTATCATTAAGACTATACAGGCTGACAAAAATGATATGGAACAGACGCAATGTAAATAGACAGAACATGACTGTTTATATGCTTTTCATAACAGTTTATGCACTATGACCTATGATGAGCATTTTGTTAACTTAATGTTAAGACAAAGAAACTATTTTTACATACTGGGCCAAAAAAAACACTGCTTTTAGTTTGTATGTTTGTAAATGCGCGCGCACACACACACACACACACACACACACACACACACAATCACACACAGCACAACACATTGCTTTTATTCTTTTTTTTAAACTCATATGCACATGTATTTTGATAAGTATGTAACAGAAGCACAATTTGTTTAGCCACTTTTGCTTTCATAAAGTCTGCAGCATGGAGTGTGTTCACGTAGCACTGCTTTCAAATCAATACTTTCCCCCTCATGTGTGGTGACATGAAATATCAAATTCACACACATGCTCTCTTCCTACAAAGTAGGTAAAACGTTTTGATCTGATGTTTTTTTATACATTAAAATTTTACATTAAAATAACTTTATTTTACATTTTATTAGCATATGGCTGACTGACATCTCACAGGGGGCTAAGTGAGAAAAAGGATTTTGACTATTTTGTTTTTTGAGAAGCAAAGAAATTCATAATGTGCAGCCATGGCGTCAGCAGTAGAAGGGGTAAGACTTATAGTGTGTCACATATAATTTCTCTGATGTGTTGCAGAAGTTGGCTTCCATATTATATAAAGCTATTTTCTATTTGGTCCACTGCTTTCTATTAGAAGAAAAAACTAATATAATAAAAATGTAATGTTTCTGGGTGTGTGCATTTATTTACCTTATTACCAACATCCTGAAGAAAAGAACATAATCACTTTTCAATTACAGAACCTTTTTCCTTTTTCTTAGGTAACTCTTCTTAGGTGGCAAAAAAGCATTGCTAGATTAAGCGAAAATATAAGTCTCAAAATGAATATAACTGTAAGGCCGATTACAGTCTAAAATAATTGTTTAATCTCACTTTCCTCTAGCACTCTATCAGTGTGATCTGCAAGCAGTCAAAGGCTCCTTTGAGAGTAAAGTAAGTTTACAAAATATAAATCATGAATTAGCAAACACCAAACAAAATTACTTCCACATAGCGGCTCATCATATAGTGACGCTATCACCATGACATATTAATATGTATTTGTTTATGTTTTTTTAAATCTGAATGCATTAAGCTTGTTTCACTATAAAAATGCTGTAAAGACCTATTTTTGTTAATAGTTTGTGTTTTGGTTAAATCTGTGCAACATATGTACATGCCTTGGATTCAGAAATCCAAACCAATTCTCCATAATATAATATGAGCAACCACACTCAAAAGAGAATAGTTGTAAAGGTGAGATGAACTGTGTATAAAAACAAACAAGAATCAAGACAACCATAAACATCATACTTCTACTCTGACGTAAAAGGGATGAGTCATCATTCTCTATCATTTGCCAGTGTACTAAATGATCACATTTGAGTTGCACCATGTGAAAAACATGCAGATAATGTGGAAATCACAAAGCAATTATGGTGGTCTGAAAATGGAAATTCTTATACAGATATATTCAGATTTCTGTAGTTAATCCTCTGAAAACCTCCTTCAGACAGCTAATGATGTCAGGTTGGGAGGGCTGGGCCACTCCCCCGTCGCCCGTGTTTCGGGTTTGGCCGGCTAGGGCTTCCGTAGGTAGGGCCCCATCTCCTTGAACTGGGATTGGGTCCTACCTGATCACATGTGGCCTGCTGGCGGTATTTAAAGCACGCTTGTGCCGTGAGCAGGCCAGCATTTTGCTTATGTACGTGCTTTTGTGTGTACAGGGATGTTACGTCGGGTGTTTGCGTTTGGTTTGTTTTAGTTGTTTTGTTAAGTCTTCTCCCAGCACGTTTCGCCGTGCCTTCAGCGGCGTTCCCGCTGCCTTCTGACAATAAACGGATATTTGTTTGCTTACCTGGACGCCTGGCTCGCTTCCTATTACCGACACTGCACCGCGCTGTGCCGCCTCTTACGGAGAGCGCGCCCTGATCGTGACAAATGAATTGCTACAGCACAAATTATAGGCGAGAGTAAAACATAAAGAATTGCTTCCAGACATGTGCAGCCAAACAGAGATAACACAAATCTAATAATTATCTTAGCAGATATGATTTCTGCTGCCTGTCACCAACTATTGAGCAAAGTTAGAAAAGCTTCAGCATTGTGACTATTTGTTTTTTTTTCACTTTACTGACCTAGTGTTCATCCTAAAATAAATGACACTAAGTACAGTTAAATATTAAATATATACACTAAATATATTTTAATTATCATTTGTACATTGAGGGCGGCATTGTGGCTTAGTGGTTAGCACGTTCGCCTCTCAGCGCTAGGGATTCCCGGTTCGAATCCCCATCTGGGTGGAGTTTCCATGTTCTCCCCGTGTCCGCGTGGGTTACCTCCGGGTTCTCCGGTTTCCTCCCACAGTCCAAAAACATGGATCAAGTCAATTGAATTCTCCAAATTGCCCCATATAGAATGTGTTTGTGTGAGTGAGTGTGTGCCCAGCGATGGATTGCCGCCCTGTCCTGGGTCTATCTGCCCAGCGCCTGAAACGTTCTCCTCTGGATGGGCATGGGGAACCCCACCGCAACCGTAATAGAGGATAAAGCGGGTGAGAATGAATGAATGAATTTGTACATTGAATTTTTAAGAGGTCTGACACATCATACTAATGCAACAATCAGCCGTCTGCCTAATTTTACTCTTTGACTCTTATAAGGCATAGCCACTTCCCACTGACAGTCTGATAAACAACATGGCTAAAATCATGTAGATGTACATAGTTAATTATAAATTATAATTGTAGTAAATTATAGATAATATAAAGGTGTCCTCTTCTGCAGCTATGTACACTTTTCTTCTTATGGAAATTATTTTTTTATTGGCCACTGAAGTTGCTCACCCAATGTGTCAAAGTCTTTATTTTTGTTCAGGCATAAATTCATGCTAAAACAAGGAAAGGCCTTCTAACTGTTGCCAAATGTTAGAAGCAAATTAAGCTGTTCCTTAGTCAGTTACTCTAAAATATCTCTGTTTAGATTTTATACACGTTTGCTTATATTTTAGAACAATCATGTAAGTGCTTTTTCTGCCCTTGTTCACATAATATTTTCAGTATTATACTATAGGGAATAATATAAACTTAATAACATAGTCTTTGTGTTAAATAATTCTAGATGGTAGAAACCTGGACAGATGTTTTTGGGTCTCCACTCAGTGCATTGCGTGAGTAGCAAGCAGTGGCTCAGGCAGATTGATAAAACAGTCAAGTAAAGATATTTACACAAAGTAGAGGCTCTCCAGAGGCATGCGAGAGGGGCCCCTGCCCTCAGAAACCCTATTCCACTTTTCTTTTTTAGTTGAGTAGGTTTTTTTCAAGTGCTTTCACTTTATTTTTGTCTATGAAATCACTGAATGCTGTTTCAGGGTGGCAATTAAAACAATTAATAATATCCGCTAACGGAAACTATTAAACAATTCACCAGATGAATAAAGAGCTAAATAGAGTGAGATCATTGTTTTCAATAATTCACATTTGATTTATAAACACCACGAATGTGTGGAAAGGAAGAAATTTCATCGATATTTTAATAATTACCAGGCCTATCCCTATTAACTTAACTTTCAGAAATGAAAATTTAAGATGTCCTAATATCTAAAATGCTCTATTTTTTATATATTTATAATATAAAATTTTATATTATAGATGTCTTTAAAATGTCTTAATATCTAAAATGCTCTATTTTATATATATTTATAATATAAAATTGTATATTTTATATTATAAATGTCTTTAAAATGTCTTAATATCTAAAATGCTCTATTTTATATAACACATAACCAGTACATATAAAGTCATGATAAAGATGGGGCACCACCTAAAAATAGATGATTTTTGAAAGGTATCATAAGATTTTTTGTTTGTTTGTTTTGAAATAACAAAAAACTATAACGCCATACATACTGGGTATGCATCAAAAATATCTATCGTCTCTGTATTATATTATATATTTTTTTATTTTATAAAAATATATTATAAAAATATTGAAAAATTTATTGACCTAAATATATTTATTTGTTATTGTAATTTTTTTATCTTTATATTTTATATAATTTATATCTATATATCATGATTCTGTGTATACACAGAAAATAAAGGCCAGAGTCTCAACTTATCTCATCATCTTCTGCATAATTCTATACTAGTGTCGTGACCATCCAGAGGAGTATGTTTCTGGCACTGGGTAGATATACATAAGACAGGGCACTGATCCATCGCTAAGCACAGACACACAAGCACTATTTGGGGACAATTTATATAGAGGCAATTTAAAGCAGCCAATTCACCTTAAATCCATGTTGTTGTAGTGTGGGAGAAAACCAGAGGAAATACAGAAAAATATAGAAACTAATATTCTGTGTTTGTTAATTTAAATGTGGGTCCAATCCCTACTAATTTCCCCCAGTTGACCATTTTTCAATTATTTGGTGGACACTAGTACTGCTAATCTACACCTGTTTGACCTTTGAACAATGTCCTTAACCCTCACTTGTTTGTTTTATATTATGTAATGACCATGGAATTTGCTTCACATGAGGACATTGGTATAAATGTGACATGTTCTGGTAGGAAAATAGTTCTTTATGTACAGATTCATTTAACATCACCTTGTGATCCTAATAATGCTTCTAGTCATTTGGTAAAAAATAAGAAAGAAAGAAAGTGTTTCATTGCATTTTTCCACAATATATATGTTCAGCCATATTTATGTAAATGTAAAGTTACAGAAGAGTCCATTGCATTTACAATCCATATAATATAATAATATAGGAAATTAACAGGTTATAAACAAAACAAACAGACAGTTTGCTGAGACAAGCAACATAAATTATTATAATAACGTTCTGAAAAAACACATTTAGAATTCAGTCAACCACCCACTGTGAAGTCACTGAGGCAGAACCACTTGGCTCCTTCTGGAATGCAGACTACTTTACCTCACGTATTACTTCAGGGAATGTGCACTCAAACATGCCACTCCTGCTCTTTTACTTTAAAATTATGGTCTAGTATCATAAAAAAACTAATTTAGAATGACAGGTAAAGATTGCTACTAAGCAAAAAGGTTTTAAGTTGATGGAGTAATGTTCTGTTCCAAAATAGTACTACCATTGTTCTGGTTCAAAGGTTGCCATAAAATTGATGGAGCAAGGATATTTTTTTATTTATTTTTCAAAGAATGAAGGTGATAAAAGTGTAAGGATCGGATGTAAAAAAAGAAAAATGCATATTGCAAAAACGGTCAGGGGGGGGGGGGGTCAAAAAGTAGACAAGGGTAGAGAGTAAGAGCAAGACAGAAGAAAAAGTACCTAAAAAGTCCCAGAGGACAATGTCAGGTGAAGTGCAGATGTGCTTGCTAATTTGTTCAGAATGTTTTTCCTGGAAAATAGAAATCTGGATACAAAAACACATATCTGATTGTGACTGTTCCTGTGAATAATTATTAACAATGGCAAGAAAATGACTCTCCACCAAGAACACTTTGATTTGATCTCTGGACCTAATTTTAAATTGGAATGAAAGCAAGAGAATATGTGTGTGTATGTGCATGTACATGGGTATGTATCTGTGTTATGTATATATGTCATGTTTATATGTGTTATGATGTCAGATAACTTAAAAAAAATGTATCTGCTGATGTAATTATTGTCACGTGAGCTGAGAGTGGAGAGGTGAAATTTTTTTTATGGATCGAATGTCTTTGTTGGCTACCTTCATGGCTTAATTACATATTCAGAATAACTGAACATTACAAATAATTCATTTTGGCCAGCACTGATTTTTTGATAAAATGAAAATAATGTTTTTTTTTTTTGTCTTTTAAACTAAATTTCTTATATACTGTATTTTTAAATTAGGAAACCTTTATGTGATGGCAGCTGTAATATGGAAATTAAAGCATTTATTTTATTTAAGAATGCTTGTATCTTTTTTATGTGATCATAAATTTGTGTGTGTATGTGTGTGTGTGTGTGTTACCAGTATGCATTAGATTGTGCATGTTCAACAATACAGTGCACAAGTGATTTATTGGGTGAATAATGAGATCCACATTTAGGATTGGCAATAATGCCTGTTTTAAATGTCAATATTTTTCTTTTCTTCTTTTACTATCTATCGCTCTCTCATCCAGCATGATAACTGTCACATGAGAGACTAGTGGAAAGCTCAGCACTCTTGAGCTGTGTTCAGACCACCAGAGTCACAAAGAGCTTGGAATGCAAGACCCAATCCAGCCAGAAAAAAAAGTTTTAGCTTACCGCACTATATTAAGAAAGTGAGAATAAATTATGGCTTACATTCAGAAAATGATTAAATACATAAAAAATATATAAATATGTAAAAGATATGTAAAAGAAACAATTCTTACTTGCATTCCAAATTCTACCAACTTGCTGTATAACTAGAAATGGCTATGATGACAATATGTAAACCAACATACATACCC
The DNA here is from genome assembly GCA_019802435.1 of Corydoras maculifer. Taxonomy (NCBI): domain Eukaryota; kingdom Metazoa; phylum Chordata; class Actinopteri; order Siluriformes; family Callichthyidae; genus Corydoras; species Corydoras maculifer. The sequence continues at coordinate 108,589 of JAFMOD010000246.1, forward strand.
AAAAAATTCCCCACAAAATATAAAATGTTTGCTGTATGTTGCTTGGTGCATTATATCAATTTCTATAAGATAACTTAGATAACTACAGTCACAAACTGTAGAAAATAAGGTCTGTAAGACAATCAAAAGACCAAATAAATGATTTACAGGCAATTTATAATTCATTCATTCATTCATTATCTCCCGCTTATCCTCTATTAGGGTCGCAGTGGGGTTCCCCATGCCCATCCAGGGGGTCTCGGGCGCTGGGCAGATACACCCAGGACAGGGCGCCAATCCATCGCTGGGCACACACTCACTCACTCACACAGACACACTCTATATGGGGCAATTTTGAGAATTCAATGAACTTGATCCATGTTTTTGGACTGTGGGAGGAAACCGGAGAACCCGGAGGAAACCCACGCAGACACGGGGAGAGCATGGAAACTCCACCCAGATAGGGATTCGAACCGGGAATCCCTAGTGCTGAGAGGCGAACGTGCTAACAACTAACTTAAATAATTAAAATAACAGCCTGTTATTACCACTTACAATCCATTCATCTAAATCATCAGACTAACCCGCTGGCACATAAATAGCAAGTTCAGCTAAATCACCAAATTTTGGCTGTACCTACAGACTCAGCACTGTTGTTTATGTCTGCATTGTAGACATATAGAGCCAGCAAGGCATATGTTTCACAGCAATAGCTTAACACAATAAGAAAACTCTTAACCCAATGGCATGAGTGAAAGCAAATCACAATTCCAGTTTGTGTAACAAATTCATTACCCTATTCTCAAAAAATGCATATGCTGCGTAAAGCTGAAAGGAGATTTATACAAACTCATCTTTGCACTCTTTAACCCCACAGCTGCAAAGGAAAAGCATTTATATGGAATTCATTTAAAATTGCTTTATTTTGCTGCTCATTACCTTCTGTGCATCAAAAGCTTTCATACTTTTGAGACATATTGGCCACTATTAACTGGATTACACAGTGTTCACAGTTAAAAGAGATAAAGTTAAAATCTTTGTTGACACTGTGCTGCATACTTGTGGATGACACACTTAGTTTCTGAGAGCAGTGTGATAACAGTAGTGTGATAGCAGTAGGTAACACTGTCATCGCACAGAAAATAAACCTTGGACTATTATTGCAGGTTGCATTTACTTCAGCATGCTCCAGAACCCCATACTCATTCAGTTTGGTGACTTTCTAAATTAAAGTTGCTCACAATCAAGAAAAGTATACTAATCGAATATATTAAATAAAAAACTCTCTGTCATGGTCAGCATACACGTCCATAGAAGTGTGGCATGGTGCATTGTCCTTCTTCCATAGGTTTAACAGCTGCCACAAAAAAACTTGGCTGCCCAAAATCTGTATGCTCTACTGTCTTATATTATACATAGGTATACTTCTAACTGTCTATCCAGAAGATTCAACAGAAATATAAATTAATTTACAAAAGGTTAAGACAAAATAGGCTTAATTTTAAACAACAAATATTTACTTTAAATTTGTCTTTTAAAAATTTTGACAGGGTCATAAATCACGTTGCGGTTTCCAATATGCTAACCATGATATTACTTGATTTTTTAATTTAGCCAGCTGGAAAACCTTTGGTAATTCTAATGTGTCATAACTGGAATTTGTTGATTTTTTTGTTCAGTGAATCCAGCAACCAAATTGATTATTACCTTAAAGAAAACAAATCTTATGGGTGTTTGTCCCAATTAAATTGACAAATTCTACTGGAATTCTATTATTCAGAATTATGCCAATAAATTATAAAGAAAAATCATATGCTTTAAACTTTGTTAAAACACTTTGAAAAATGCCTTTTTCTGTTTCACCATGAATGTGCCCCAATGCATAAAGTACTATTCATTGGACTATCCTCTAGAAAAGAGATAATGATTCAAGCTCACTCATCCAGAATCAAGATCTGACCCCTTAAATACCTTTTTGAAAAAACAAGCAAAAATTCCCACCGACACATTAAAACATCTTGTAGTGATTTTCTGTAGGTCTGGAGGTGTAATGTATAGTTGCCCCAATTTTTTTGTCTAAGTAATGTTCAGTTGTAAAATTACTGACCATAAATTGCAAACCAAAATATTTAATCTAGTTCTTGCTAAATATCAGCATTAGATAATAAAAAACAATCAACCCTGTTAAATAAATTACACAACAACTGGATAGCTTAGTGACTGTTAATTTATGTCATTTTCCTAGTTTCAAGTTATATTTGGCATAACAAAAATTGCATACTGCAACCATGTGTAACAGGTGCCTAGGGCACCTGTTTTTCTGTTTCTGTTCTTTTATGTTATCCTTGATTTAAGTTAATTTACTGTCATTCCAGGTTGTTTTAGTTAATTAGCTCTTCGGTTTCATTGGTTTGTTTGGTGCACGTGGTCGGATGTCTTTGTGTATTTATTTCCTGTGTTCCCCGTCCTCCGTGCACGTCGTTTATTTTATGTTCACACGTTGTTTTCTACCTCTGTTGTTTGGTGTCTCTACACCTTTAATAAACCCTGCAGCCTGCGTGCGTGCCGAGGTCCAGCCCGTTGTCCAGGGGCCGCACACCGCCCAGCCCGAGCACCAGGGGACGCACGCCGCCCAGCCCGAGCACCAGGGGCCGCACGCCGCCCAGTCCGGTCTCCAGGGGCCGCACGCCGCCCAGCCCGAGCACCAGGGGCCGCATGTTCCTTGTCAGGTTGGGAGGGCTGGGCCACTCCCACCTGTCACCTGTGTTTCGGGTTTGGCCTTGTAGGGCTTCCGTAGGTAGGGCCCGATCTGCTCGTACGGGGATTGGGTCCTACCTGATCACATGTGACCTGCCGCCGGTGTCTTAAGCAGGTGGTCTCCCGTCGGCCGGCAGGTCAGCATTTGCATTTGCATTAGCATTAGCATTTGCTTATGCTTTAGCTTATGTTGTCACTTTGGGTGTTGCGGTTTGTTTTGCTTGTGTATCTCGGCACGTTCCGCCGTGCCTTCAGCGGCGCCTTCCCGCCGATATATTTATTCGCGTTGTTCTCCCGGCACGTCCCGTCGTGCCTGCAGCGGCATTCCCGCTGCCTTTTGTAAATAAATAGTTTTGTTCGCTTACCTGGTCGCCTGGCTCGCATCCTGCACCGCACCGCGCTGTGCCGCTTCCACCGGACAGCGCGCACCCGACAATTCGTGACAGAATGCTGACCTCAACACCGGGCGATGTCCAGGATTCCTCTACTGGGTAAGCGAGCGTTTTTTCTTTCTTTCTCCGCGGTCGCGTTCCCCGGCGTTCGGTTAGCATCGCTAGCCGCGTTAGCTTCGGCGCTAGCACGCCAGCGGCCGCTTCCTCCGGCTGCGGCACCGGCTATATTAACTCGGCTTTAGCCCCGCCAGTAGTCGCTTCTTCAGCTGCAGCCACCAGCTATTTATTCCGGCACTAGCCCCGCCATTAGCCGCGTTTTTCCGGCTGCAGCACCAGCTACATTAATTCGGCGCTAGCCTCGCCATTAGCCGTGTTATCTTCGGAGCTAGCCCGCGTTTAGCCGTACCTCCGGCTGCAGCCATCGGCTACTATATCCCGGCACTAGCCCCGCCATTAGCCGCGTTTTTCGGCTGCAGCACCGGCTTCTTTAATTCAGCGCTAGCCCCGCTATTAGCCGCGTTTCTCCGCTGCAGCTCCGGCTACCTTATCTCGGCGTTAGCCCCGCCATTCGTCGAGTCCCCGGCTGCAGCATCCCGGCTTCATTAATCCGGCGCTAGCCACGCCAATAGCCTTTCCCCCCACTGCAGCAATCGGCTACAGCAGCCTGGCGCTAGCCCCGCCTTCTCTTCTCTGCTGCAGTGCTCGCTCCTCGAAGGCTCCACCGCGTGCTCCGCGAGTTTTGTCTAGCCGCTAAGGGCCCGCCGTGTTATATTCCCCGCGATTCCTCTCGCGGTTCTCCCTGCGATTCCTCTCGCGGTCCCTCTCGCGGTTCTCCCCGCGGTCCCTCTTGCGGTTCTCCTCGTGGTTCTCCCCGCGATTCCTCTCGCGGTTCTCCTCGCGATTCCTCTCGCGGCTCTCCCCGCGGTTCTCCTCTCGTCTCTCCACGCGACTCTCCCCGCGATTCCTCTCGCGGTTCTCCCCGCGATTCCTCTCGCGGCTCTCCCCCCAGTTCTCCTCGCGGTTCTCCTCGGGATTCTCCACGCGTCTCTCCACGCGACTCTCCTCGCGACTCTCCCCGCGATTCCTCTCGCGGTTCTCCCCGCGATTCCTCTCGCGGTTCTCCCCGCGATTCCTCTTGCGGTTCTCCTCGCGGTTCTCCCCGCGATTCCTCTCGCGGTTCTCCCCGCGATTCCTCTCGCGGTTCTCCCCGCGATTCCTCTCCCGGCTCTCCCCGCGGTTCTCCCCGCGTCTCTCCACGCGTCTCTCCTCGCGTCTCTCCTCGCGTCTCTCCACGTGTCTCTCTATGCGTCTCTCCAGGCGACTCTCTCCGCGATGCCTCTCGGGTTCCTCAGAGCTCCATGGTAGACCAGGACTGTGTGTTAGGTGGTGTGGCCATGGTACTGGCTCTCTCCTTTTGTGTCCAGGTGGCGGTGAGGAGGGAGGCTGAGAGCCGAGTCGGGAGGTCCAGCGCATCATCTGGGGTGCAGTCCTGTGGTCCGAGGAGGAGGCAGAGGCCGTCGATTTCCCCCCCTCGGGATCATACCACATCCGCCCTGGACTTTTATGCCTCCGCGCTGGATGGTCGGACCCAGTCTGAGGAGAATGTGCCACCCGCTGCGGATATGGTGGTTTTTGGACTGGAGGGTTGGAGGGCGGTTCCACCCGCCTGGGACTCTGTGCCGGTTCAAGCCCAGTTTATGGACCTTAACTGGGTCACCTCCGCCTCCACTCGGGTCACCTCCGCGTCCACTCGGGTTATCTGCGCATCCACTCGGGTCACCTCTGCGTCCACTCGGGTCATCACTGCGTCCACTCGGGCCACCTGTGCGTCCACTCGGTTGACCCCTGCGGTCGCGTGTACTCTAGTCGCCCCTTGTCCCGTGGTTGTCTCTCCGGTCTCCGAACCCACTGTTCCCCGGGTTCCTGTATTCAGGTTCGGCTCTTCCGCACCGGAGCCCGCATGGGGGTTGGGTCGCCCTCGCGCTCACAAGGGGCCACAGCGCCACCGCACACACAAGGGGTCGTGTCCTCCTCGCGCTCCTAAGCGCCCGCGGCGGTCCCGCATCCACAAGGGTTCTCACCCTCCAAGTACCCACAAGATGTCTCGCCGCTCCCGCATCCTTAAGGGGTCTCGCCCCCGCATCCTTAAGGGGTCTCGCCGCCTTCATAAGGGGTCTCGCCGCCCTCATAAGGGGTCTCGCCCCCGCATCCTTGGGTCTCGCTGCCCTCATAAGGGGTCTCGCCCCCGCATCCATAAGGGGTCTCGCTGCCCTCATAAGGGGTCTCGCCCCCGCATCCGTAAGGGGTCTCGCCGCCCTCACAAAGGGTCTCGCCGCCCGCACATGGAGGAGCCACGCCACCGCACACACAAGGGGTCGTGTCCTCCTCGTGCTCCTAAGCGCTTGCGGCGCCCCCGCATCCTCAAGGGGCTTCAACCCCCTCGGATTTACAAGGGATCACGGCGCCCCCGCATTCTCAAGGGGTCTCATCCCCCTCGCACCACTAGTGGTCACGTTACCCACACCCTCACACGGGTTCACGCCGCCTCCGCTCCCCTGGTCACGTCGTCCCTCGCGTTCCTCGTGCCCCCTTTTGTTGTTGTTTTTTTTTTTTTTTCCTCTCTCTTCCCGGTTTGCCCCCCGGTTGTTTTGGGGGGGCGATATGTCAGGTTGGGAGGGCTGGGCTACTCCCACCTGTCACCCGTGTTTCGGGTTTGGCCTCGTAGGGCTTCCGTAGGTATGGCCCGATCCGCTCGTACAGGGATTGGGTCCTACCTGATCACATGTGACCTGCCGCCGGCGTCTTAAGCAGGTGGTTTCCCGTCGGCCGGCAGGTCAGCATTTGCATTTGCATTAGCATTAGCATTTGCTTATGCTTTAGCTTATGTTGTCACTTCGGGTGTTCCGGTTTGTTTTGCTTGTGTATCTCGGCACGTTCCGCTGTGCCTTCAGCGGCGCCTTCCCGCCGATATATTTATTCGCGTTGTTCTCCCGGCACGTCCCGTCATGCCTGCAGCGGCATTCCCGCTGCCTTTTGTAAATAAATAGTTTTGTTCGCTTACCTGGTCGCCTGGCTCGCTTCCTGCACCGCACCGCGCTGTGCCGCTTCCACCGGACAGCGCGCACCCGACAATTCGTGACATTCCTGATGGTTACTCAGTATTTATCTGAGGATAAATATATTCTATAATGTCTACTATACTCAATATCATGATCACCTGGTTTCCAACTTAATCCAATCTAACCAAGACAAGACTAAGATTTAGAGCACAGACACTTCATTCATTCATTCATTCATTCATTATCTTCCGCTTATCCTCTATTAGGGTCGCGGTGGGGTTCCCCATGCCCATCCAGGGGAGAACGTCTCGTGCGCTGGGCAGATAGACCCAGGACAGGGCGCCAATCCGCTGGGCACACACTCACTCACACAGACACACTCTAAATTGGGCAATTTTGAGAATTCAATTAACTTGATCCATGTTTTTGGACTGTGGGAGGAAACCGGAGAACCCGGAGGAAACCCACGCAGACACGGGGAGAACATGGAAACTCCACCCAGATGGGGATTCGAACCGGGAATCCCTAGCGCTAAGAGGCGAATGTGCTAACCACTAAGCCACCGTGCCGCCCCTCTCCCGCTTTACCCCCTACTAGGGTCTCGGTGGGGCTCCCCATGCCCATCCAGGGGAGAACGTTTCGGGCGCTGGGCAGACAGACCCAGGACAGGGCGCCAATCCATCGCTGGGCACACACTCACTCACACTATATATGGGGCAATTTCGAGAATTCAATTGACTTGATCCATGTTTTTGGACTGGGGGAGAAAACCGGAGAACCCGGAGGAAACCCACGCGGACACGGGGAGAACATGGAAACTCCACCCAGATGGGGATTCGAACCGGGATTCCCTAATGCTGAGAGGCGAATGTGCTAACCACTAAGCCACCGTGCCGCCCTCACAGACACTTCATAATTTTTCAAAACTATAAAATTGGATATACAAAAAATAGTATAACAACAGCATTAACTAACCTGGGATGTTTCTGGTTAACAAAAACACTTATGTGAAATAATGCACTATTCATTCCATTTTATTATGTTTTCTTTTTAATTGGATCAATTAATATATTTTATTTGAAATAAGATAAAAATGAATGAAAATTGTTAACAAACCTAAAGTGTATCAATAATCATAATGAAATAAGGACTTTAAAAGTCAGTATGGTTATGCTATCTTAATATTACGTACATGCCTGTGCAGACCTGAATATGAGTCTCAGATGAAACATGAAACAAGAGTTTTTAACGCAAGTAACAGCATGGAATTAAGAGGGACTAACTCAAAATGAGGCGGCACGGTGGCTTAGTGGTTAGCACGTTCGCCTCTCAGCGCTGGGGATTCCCGGTTCGAATCCCCATCTGGGTGGAGTTTCCATGTTCTCCCCGTGTTTGCGTGGGTTTCCTCCGGGTTCTCCGGTTTCCTCCCACAGTCCAAAAACATGGATCAAGTTAATTGAATTCTCAAAATTGCCCCATATAGAGTGTGTCTGTGTGAGTGAGTGTGTGCCCAGCGATGGATTGGCGCCCCCCCCCCCCCCCCCCCCCCCCCCCCCCCCCCCCCCCCCCCCCCCCCCCCCCCCCCCCCCCCCCCCCCCCCCCCCCCCCCCCCCCCCCCCCCCCCCCCCCCCTCAAAATGACATTCTGATACAGGTGAGGCACGGATAAAAAAGGAACATGACTCACATGCGATGATCGACACACACCTAAACCAAATAAATGTCTTTAATCAGTTAATTGAAACTAATTAAAATATCAACACAACACAGACGGGACCAGGCTTGAATAACACATACAGGAACATTCCTATATCCTGACATGCAATATTTGTTTAAATTATTTCTTTCACTGGACTAAAACAAGTGTTAGTAAACTACTAGTTAAAACACACAACTCATAATGTTTTCATATAGGTATTTCCCAACTATTTCAAGCCTGAATGACATCAACTTCCCTCCTGTGCTTTTCAGTAGGTTCAGTTCAAGTTCAAGCCTATTTATTATTTAGTAAGTCCAGATGTAAATCCCATGGAACACATGTAGAAAAATCTAACTTGTTGCTTTTAACATAATGATTTTTTCTTGTCCATTTCTGGAGTTCTGTGTATAATGGCATCGGATTTCTTTTTTTTTTACATTTTTTTTTGTGTTGTTCCAAATTACACAAAAGTAAATGCATGTAAATCCCAAAATTTTTTGTAACAGCAACAATTCTCTGAAACAAGATATGATCAGAATCTTGTATTCTGGTAATGGGTAGCATGTTGTGACCCTCCATTGCAAACATGTTCTCCAGTCTGGATGATCTGCTCCTAATCTACACTCTCCAAAAATATTATGCACCTCTTTGATATTTACCACTGCTAGGTACGTCTTGGCTCGTTTCGGGGTGGTGGATTGTGTAGCAACATCCTAAAACACATCTTTTCACTAAACGCTACTATCCTGGCATCTTTTTCTTTAGCAGAGTATCTTCTTCCCAAGCCCACTTTGCATGTTTGTTTTTTTGAATGTGTTATAGATGTCTTAAGTCCCACATGCCAGCATAATAATAAACTGTATTTTTATTAAGCTTGAGTTTTGGGTCTGGTACATCCTTGTGTCTTCCTTGTTTGCCAATTTCTAAGAAATACTACAAGAAGCAGTATTAAAATACTATAAAGTGTCATGTTTTTAGCACCAGCAGAATAAGGGACAAAGAACTAATGTAAATAAAATAAGTACTAGAAGTTAATTAAAATGTAAAAGCAACCTACAAAAACCATAAAGAAGAATACAGGCACCATGGCTTTCTGAATACTCAAATCCTGTAAAAATGGAGCAATAGAGAACGATGGCACACAGACAATTCAACAAAAAGAAAGGAAGGGCAAAATAATATATATATATATATATATATATATATATATATATATATATATATATATATATATATATATATATATACAAAAGGATGGGAATGTTCTAAAGTTTGTGTTTTAATAATGTATTTTATTTTAGCGATTAAAATATAAAATTTATAATTATAAGTTTGAGATATAGGGAAATAAAAATAGTCAAAGAATATAAAATACAATCTGTGGTTAGAGAGTGGTCAGGTTAAGTTAGACTATATGTAAGCTAGAGATGTATAAACAATTCTAAGTCAAAAACATAAACCAGTAGTTACAATGTATTTTGCCAATTCACCTGTAACACACACACACACACACACACACACACACACACACACACACACACACACACACAGCGGAAATATGCCATGATTTTAGAGTTTTTGCATAGTTATTAAATTATAAAATTAATTATGTTAAATTTGTCATGTTTTATGATTGATGAGGTATGAAAAACATAGTCCAGGGTAATGTGGAGTACAGGAAACATGGCTTTTAATGAACATGAAAAAACTCCCAAAAACTGCACACACACACTCCAACAACAAATGCAACATATGTCATAAACGCATGACGATTCAAACGAAATGGAAGAGAGCAAGGGGCGGACCTGAAATACACATAATAAAAAAAAAGAAACACAGCTAATGTCAACTAACATGAAACAATGAAACTAACAGAACTAAGTATTTCACACAGAACTTCCATCCATCCATCCATTATCTTCCACTTTATCCTCTAATAGGGTTGCAGGAGGGGAGGTCCCCATGCCCATCCAGGAGAAAACGATTCAGGTGCTGGGCAGATACCCTCAGGATAGGGCTCCAAACTATTGCTGGACACACACAAAAACACTCTATATGGGGCAATTTGAAGAATTAAGTTGATCTTGATCTATGTTTTTGGATTGTGGGAGGAAACGAAAGAACCCGGAGAAAACCCACGCAGACACAGGGAAAACATGGAAACTCCACCCAGATTGAGATTTGAACCGGGAATCCCTAGTGCTGAGAGGTGAACGTGCTAACCACTAAGCTACCCTCTTCCCTAATTATATACAGTGCGTGTGGGTTGAATACTCAAAGTAGTATTCAACCCCCCGCAGATTTAACAGGTTTACACATTTGGAATTAACTTGGCCTTGTGACATTCGGACTCTAGATCAGCCTGGACGTATGAAATGCACTGCAGCAAAAAATAATGTTATTTCTTTTTTTATTATTTATTTAAATTGTGAAAAGTTTAATTAGAGGATCAATTATTATTCAACCCCTCAAACCACCAAAATTTTGTTTGGTTCCCTCAAGTATTAAGAAGTAATTGAGGCATAAATAACATCGAGCTTCACATGCTTTGATTATTTATGTTTTTTCCCGCCTTTTTTGATTATAAAAGCCCCTCATACATGGTCAGTACTCATACATGGTAAACATGGGAAAGACTAAGGAGCATTCCAAGGCCATTAGAGACAAAATTATGGAAGGTCACAAGGCTGACAGGGGACACAAAACCCTTTCCAAGGAGTTAGGCCTACCTGTCTCCATCCATGTGGAAGCCGTGCTTGTCTGAACGGTCCAAGCTGACCCAAGGACAACAAGGAGGGAGCTCCTGGAAGATCTTATGTAGGTGGAGACATTGGTTTCAATCAATACCATATGCAATGTACTGTAATAAGTAATGGCAATGGTCCAGGCAAGTCCTTACTTTTAAACTGTCATGTCAAGGCTCTTCTACAGTGTGCTCATGATTACTTGAAGGACTCTGAGGCGGACTGGTTCAAGGTTCTCTAGTCTGAGAACACACCTGGGACGTTTGGCGACAGGATGGCACTGCACATGACCACAAGAATACCATCCCTACAGTCAAGAATGGTGGTGCCAGCATCATGCTGTGGGGCAGCTTCTCAGCCAAGGGGCATGGCCATCTAGTTCTCATCCACGGGAAGATGAATAGCACAGTCTACCTAGAGATTTTGGTTGCCAATCACACGGCCAAGAAACCCAAGGCCTGGTTTAAGAGGGAAAAGATCAAGGTGTTGCAGTGGCCTAGTCAATCTCCTGACCTCAACCCGATTGAAAACTTGTGGAAGAAGCTTCACTGAGGAGTGGGCCAAGATTACTCAAGAGACTGGTGCTGGCCTGATCAGGTCTAATAAAAAAAAACAAATAATAGCTGTAATTACAAACAAGATGTAAGACCGGCGTCTTCCCATTCCCCTGCCAGTGCTCAGCCGGCACGTCTTCCTTCTGTTGGGGGGCGTGGCGAGTCGCCGGATTTTTAATTGACAGCACTATTTAAGTGACGCTGTGGCGGCGTCGGTCGCATTGGTTTGATTCGCTTTCTTCTGTGTTAACTGTGTGTTCTCCTAGTTCTAATTTCTCTGGATTGGATCGCACTCCGGTTTGGCACTTCTCGCCAGCACGATCGGCATCTCACCTGCCCTTTGTTTCACGGACCGCCTCGTCGCTTCGTTGAAGCCACGCTCTTTTGGTTTCCGTCCCGGCGTCGCGCCGGCGTATGATTTTTCGTTTTGACTTTTTGGTTTTCGTTTCTCGTTATTTGTTTTGTAACGAAAACGTTAATAAACACTTCTGTTTTTTGGAGCAAGGTCGGACTATTATTTGTGTGACGTCACGCACCATGACACAAGGTCTGTTCCAAAAGATATTAAATGTAGAGGTTGAATAATAACTGACCCTAATTTTTCTGTTTAAAATATATTTTATATACAATTTCACTGAGCAACTTATATTTTTGGTTTGTAATATTTAGGCATCTGTTAATGCATCTAATGGTCAAAGTTTATTTTAAAAGGTTATTTTTAAGTTCTAACTTATTTGCAACTTGTTAAATTTGCAGGGGGTTGAATACTACTTGGAGGCATTGTATATTTACATATAACATATTTCTAGTGGGCGGAACGGTGGCTTAGTGGTAAGCACGTGTTTCAAAAAATGTCTTTATTTGTGCTTTTCATTAATTACAGGAAATGTTAACTTAAACATTTTGAATAAAATTACTATATATAATACTATACTAGGCACGGTGGCTTAGTGGTTAGCACATTCGCCTCTCAACACTAAGGATTCCCGGTTTAAATCCCCATCTGGGTGGAGTTTCCATGTTCTCCCTGTGTCCGCGTGGGTTTCCTCCAGGTTCTCCAGTTTCCTCCCACAGTCCAAAAACATGGATCAAATCAATTGAGTTCTCCAAATTGCCCCCTATAGGGTGTGTTTGTGTGAGTGAGTGTGTGCCCAGCGATAGATTGGCGCCCTGTCCTGGGTGTATCTGCCCAGCGCCCGAAACATTCTCCCCTGGATGGGCATGGGGAACCCCACCGCGACCCTAATAGAGGATAAAGCGGAAGATAATGAATGAATGAATGAATATTTCTAGTGGCTTATAGTAACACATATTATTGTTAGAAGGTGGATAGTTTACAGAATGGTCAAATGTCTCAAAATATTTCGCAAACATCAATAACTATATTTTCATGAAATCATATGCAAACATACAGACATACACACAAAGCCTAAATAATGATTATATACTCAAATACAGCCTTTTGAGAAAGACAACACACAAACCTCTATGCATATGTCACCCCTTCGTGTCTCATCTCAGCTGTTTCATAGTAACCATGGTAACTATCACTATATTTGGCCAACAAATACAAATCTATCCAGTACTCTCATTGAAAATATAGTAGATAGTTTTAGGTACACTCCCAAATTGCATAGATTTGACTGCATACAGTATGTGGCAAAAATGGTCAGCAGTAAAAAACTCTCAATATAATTAGCTCTACATACTGTAGAGCAGGGGTGCCCAATACGCCGATCGCGATTGACCGGTCCTTCATGCAGGGGTGTCAGGTAGATCGCGATGGAGGTTTGAAAAAAAGCATTTATTACGTATCAGTGCTTTTTTACAGCACAGTATCGGAAGCACTTATATACACACACACACACACACACACACACATTTTAACACCCAATGTGAGTTATTCTGAATTGCGATCTCTGCAAGCCCCCCCAACCCCCCATCTCGTCAATGTCAAACTCAAACTTTTATTAATGTTGATGTTCTGTTTGGGGAAATACAGGTTACAGATATTGTTTTACATTTGTGCTGTACTGTATACTGTGTGTTTGGTCCTTTGGGTGTACTAAAATCAAGTTCTCTCCATGCTATTTGCTGGAATGTGTTAAATAAAAGAGCAATTTCTGTGAAAATGGAAGCTATGCTGATGGAAGCTATGCTTCTATGCTGATTCGACAATACTAACATGATGTGTGTAAATATGTATAGTAAGCTTGTGTCAGTCTAATGCTGTAAAGATTCCACATGGTACACCAGTTTTGCAGGAATACTATTCTCTGGAATTTTGAAAGTCCATATGCCACTACTCAATAATTGACTAAAATGTAAAACACAAGGACAACAGATTCCAGTGTATCACCTTGCCATACTGGAAATGATACTTATGTAATCATGATAGCTAACATTAAACTACAAAGGGTTTCATATCAGTCAGAGGACTAGATATCTGATCAAACATACCTTTGTACAGCTGTTTTACATTTGATGTGTTTACTGAAAGTCAAGAAAACTTTCATGAAAAAAGAAAACTGTTTTAATTTTTGTTCAAATACAGCAATTTTGAGTTCTACTAAAAGGACAGTACCTGAAGTCCAGAGATCTGACCTGATCTTTCACACCAAGAGCAAATGAAGGATGGGCTGACTGATTTGTTGATAAAATTGTTTACTGTTTGTCAGTGTAAATAATTTTTCACATTCATATTTGTGACTTCTTTATTGAATCTGCAAGATTTATCCATCCATCCATTATCTTCCGTTTTATCTTTACCTTCCGGACTGTGGGAGGAAACTGGAGAACCCGGAGGAAATCCACAAGGAAATCCATGCAAGATTTATCATTTAAAGCAAATAAATTAGACTTTCCGTGTTTTTGTTTGAGTCTGGCTTCTTTGGTTCTAAGAGAGTGTATGTTAAATTACACATTTCAGACAGTTATAGAAAACTTTTCAGATTTCAGATTAAATGGAAACCTCATCCTACTGTGTACTTTTTGCATTAATTGAAAATATGTATTGAAGCCACTATAACACAATGCTTAGCTTAATAAGAATCTATGTTATGTCATTTGAAAAAGCTTTTTTTTTTTGCATCAAGCCAAGTCTTTTGCAAAAGTAGTGCAGTGAGCATAACAATTATATTATAAAGCAAAAAGGCACAAGAGGGTGTACATTATTGTGAAATAAATCATGGGAAAGAGGTGTTTTATTTAGGCATGACGTGAAGCGGAGTGCTGTTACACCTCTTTCCCATGATTTATTTCACAACATTGCACAACCTTGATTGCCTTATTGCTTTTCTAAAATGATTATAAACACACTATAATAAAATACAAGGTCTGATTTATAAATGAATTTATTAATAACAATATTGTTAATAAACTTGTTTTCCACAATATAATGTAGTCCGGTTTTTAAAGTAAACATTGATAGCTGGGATACAGGCTTAGTGCTCATCGTGAATTGGCTCCCTAGTTATATTAATCTGTATTTCCATTTATGGTACACATTTATGGTACACATTTATGGTAAATAATCTATTGTCTATCACACATGGATATGAATGTTGATGTATTGTCAGAGGTGTGCAGTATTGTCAATAATGTCACAGCTGGACAAATAACGTAGGCAATCCAATTTAAGGACCAGACTAACTTGTTTTCTAATAACCGTCATAGCTCAGAGGTTTTGTTTATAAACACTTCAAACACACTTACCAAACATAATTCACAAACGAAAATCAACAATGCTCGATTGCAAAACCAATTTTGGAGATTAATACATGGAGATTAATACAATAGAACGATATTAAACTAATATATTGAGCACTAAGCACTGAACCCAAAAAAACATTTAGGTAGTGTTTTTTAGTATATAGGGTTTCCTCGCAAAACCATCAAATGATCTTTAATAAGCACAATTAGAATTTATTACAAGTAGGTAAGTGAAAGCAAGTATTGAACTTGGTATATAGTTAGCAAGTCCAGCTACTAGATTTTATTATTTTCTGTTTTCTAATGCATTTCATCAGCACTTACTCATGTCATCAGTCTGATGGCAAGTTTTTTAAAGGAAAGAGGGAACTGTGCCGAAAGTGGGGCAAAAGTGATATGTGTTCCTGTCATGTGTTTCTTCGTGAAAGAATAGACTTCATTAAACATATTGTAACGGGTGCCTAGGGCACCTGTTCCATGTTTGTTAATTTACTTTAATTAATGTCATTTAGTTTGTTTAATGATCTCTTTCCGTTGATTGGTTGTGTTGTGCACGTGATCGGTTTTTATTTGTATTTATTTCCTTCTTTCCCTGTCCTCGGTGCACTTCGTGGTTTATGTTTTGTTCACTCGTCGGTACCTTTGTTTTGTGGTGTTACTACACCTTTAATAAAATTCCATTTCCCTGCTACCTGCGTGCCTGGCTCCCTTCAGCGCGTTAGAACGCGACGGCTCTGCGCTTCCTATGCGCAGCTGCTTCATCTCTGGGTAGGCGAGTGTAACATCACGAAGTGCCATTCAATTGGGGAGTCCAGAGCCCAGGTAAGCTCATTTTAAAATTTTTCTTTGCGGGGGCCGTATAGCGTATAGCCACGTACGTAGCGTAGCCCTCCGTCGTGACCGCGAGTGCGCCGCTATGCGCAGCCCGGCGTCCGGGAGCCGTAAGGACGGCTCAGATGTTGTGATCTCGGAGTGGTATGACTCCGATGATGAGTTTATGTGGAGGTACGGGTATGAAGCGCACCGTGCTGAGGAGGGCCTCGAGCTGGTCGAGGTGTCCGATGAGGAGGCGGGCGAGTCATACCTGTATGGGCATATTTTGCCCATACGTACCCTCCTGAACTCTGAGGAGTTCTGGGCTGATAGCCCAGTCCAGTTTGTAAAGCCCCCCGTCGTGAGATCCAGACGCGGTGCACGCCGCCGGCGCGGAGCCAAGTGTCTGGGTCGCGCTGCGAGGGAGCGGTACCAGAGTTACCACTTGTGTCCATTAATATGGCGGAGTGTGCCGGCAATGGGGTCAATCCGGGGCAGTCCGAGACAGAGCTTGCCCTGTTCTTTGGTGTAGCGGTGGGGGTGTACCTCTATTGTGTGCAGGATGGCGATCCCGAGGTGGAGGTCCACCCAGCGTGCGTGCCCGCCGAGGTCCACCCAGCGTGCATGCCCGCCGAGGTCCACCCAGCGTGCGTGCCCGCCGAGGTTCACCCAGCGCACGCCGTACAGTCCATTGTCCAGGGGCCGCACGCCGCCCAGTCCGTTGTCCAGGGGCCGCTCGCCGCCCAGCCCGAGGTCCAGGGGCCGCACGCCGCCCAGCCCGAGATCCAGGGGCCGCACGCCTCCCAGCCCGAGGTCCACCCAGCGTGCGTGCCCGCCGAGGTTCACCCAGCGCACGCCGCCCAGTCCGTTGTCCAGGGGCCGCAAGCCGCCCAGTCCGTTGTCCAGGGGCCGCTCGCCGCCCAGCCCGAGGTCCAGGGGCCGCACGCCGCCCAGCCCGAGATCCAGGGGCCGCACGCCTCCCAGCCCGAGGTCCAGGAGCTGCTCGCCGCCCAGCCCGAGGTCCAGGGGCCGCACGCCGCCCAGCCCGAGGTCCAGGGGCCGCACGCCGCCCAGCCCGAGGTCCAGGGGCCGCCCAGTCAGTGCACCAGTGGCACCCACCTCGCCACGCAGCCAGAGGGTGTGGCCCACTCCGCACCCGCCGAGGGCGTCCACCTCGACATAAAGCCACGGGGCACATCCCACGCCTCATCCGCAGAGGGCGTCCACCGAGCTGCAGTGCCAGAGGGCGTGGTTCCCTCCTGATCCGCCGAGGGCGTCCACCTCGACATAAAGCCACAGGGCACATCCCACGCCTCATCCGCAAAGGGCGTCCACCCGAACTGCACTGCCAGAGGGCGCTTCCCTCACCTCGTCCGCAGAGGGCGCCCACCAAACTGCATAGCCAGTGGGCTCAAGGAGGGCGGAGGACCCCCCCCTTCCCCCCCGGGATTTTTATTTATTTATTTTTTTCTTGGTCACGTCCTCCCGTTGCGCGACCGTAGGGGCGGGGGTACTGTAACGGGTGCCTAGGGCACCTGTTCCATGTTTGTTAATTTAATATAATTAATGTCATTTAGTTTGTTTAATGATCTCTTTCCGTTGATCGGTTGTGTTGTGCACGTGATCGGTTTTCATTTGTATTTATTTCCTTCTTTCCCTGTCCTCGGTGCACTTCGTGGTTTATGTTTTGTTCACTCGTCGGTACCTTTGTTTTGTGGTGTTACTACACCTTTAATAAAATTTCATTTCCCTGCTACCTGCGTGCCTGGCTCCCTTCAGCGCGTTAGAACGCGACGGCTCTGCGCTTCCTATGCGCAGCTGCTTCATCTCTGGGTAGGCGAGTGTAACACATATGGTTTATATCGACTTTTTAAATAAATATTTCAATAGTTCTTTAATTTGACTCTTTTCTCCTACCTACTCAAACACAAAACACAGTAACTTTTTACAAAAAAGTACAACTTTTGTAACTTGTAAAAAATAAATAGACTTGTATTAAACCATATCTTACAGAACCAGTTAAAAATGCCATTTTGATCTAAACCAAACCCAGTACTCATGAATCAGCTTAATGTATGGTCTGGAAAAAGAAAGTAAACCCTTTTACATCACACAGCAACTTTCAATTAATGTTAATGTAATATATGTTAATGTAATGTAATATGTCTTTATTAATTAATGTAATGTAATATGTGTGGGTGGGTGTGGGTGTGGGTGTGTGTTTTGGACTAGTTTAGGTCAGTAAATAAATTACCAGATTGTGAATGAGATTACTGTCTGTGCTGGACAGGGCATGCAAATAGCGAAAAGCGAATGGTTAAACCAATCACAAATAATGGAAAAAATGGGTTAGTACACATGTATTATGATTTTGTGTAGCAACCAAATGATAATAGGGCAGTTCATTACATGAAACTGATACTTAGAAAAACCTTAGAAAGATACAGTGCATGCTTGGTACAGCCAGCATGCTCATTTGCATGAGTGCTGTGTTATTTTATGAAAAGTATAACGTCTGTTAAACTAAAACTAAAAAAGTAGACCACAGAGCCTTTCTGAGTGAGTCTAATTTAAACCATGCTCAGCTCCGCTCATAAGTTAGTTTTATTAAAGTGTATGTCCCAACCTGCTCATTAAATCAATATACCTCTTATATCTTATTACTGGCTGTGTCCCTACAACGAGAACTTGCCTTCTAATTACAATTCACTTAACTAAGCCCTTTGATGGGAGGAAAAGAGGGAGGCAAATGCAAGGAAAAGATTGATGGCAATTTTAAAGGTCAAAAAGAATGGTTTGAAATCTTTCCATTTGCCTGTAAGTGTAATTAATGACTGGGTACAACTACTGAGTCACATGTGAGGCCAACTGCTTTAAGCTTCTGTTCTATCTCATTACACCTTATATTTGAATTTTACATTAATCAGATTTATTGAAGGTCCCTTGAGTACTGGATGAAAGGCAGTGGGAGGGTAAAGTGGGAGGCAGAGGGACAGGGAAGTCTATAAAAAATGTGTGTGGCAATACTTCATAAGAATTAAAAACTATGAAAGGGACCAAATGCCTGACTGCAGCACAATGTTTTTTTTTCATATACCATGGTCTTTTGGATTACTGTCAGACTTTGGATTTTTTTTGTCTGGATTCAGTCTATTCATTCTTCATTGCTCCAGACCGGGGATTTAGAATTGAGATGTTGGCAGTCTTGAAGGAAGGGCAGGGTGGGGTGTTTGTTGAATAAAATACATGATTGCCCTAGGCTTACACTCTTCCACACGTATTCAGAACCAAAAAGAAGTTTTTCAGATACAATATAATGACTGTAGATGTACACAAACTATTCTGAAACAGCCATAAACAATGTCTGTTGAATGAGCATCAAGTCTAAAATATTTGGTCTACATTACATACAGACCAACCGTGCTTTTAAAGGCTATACTAACAAAAGCAGACGCTCTGTTATTGTGGCTGGTGAGAAGATGAAAATGGAAAAAGCCTGGCTGATCCTTGTTTATACAGTGTCAAATGAACTTACATGATTATAAGATACAGTTGCATAAATATGAATATGGAAGATGGTGCGGGTGTCTGCATTTGTCTTGTGTGTGCGTGCGTGCGTGTGTGAATGTGCACATATGTGAACTGTTTTGGCCAGAGCTTGCACTGATTGTTGATTTAAATTTTAGTTTGATTACAAGCAAGCAGCTGAAACAGCAAACAGGATTAAAACCTATACATGACCAATTGGTCTTAATCGCCCTTAGATTCAGGACCACTTTTGAAGATTCACTTCCATTATGCATAAAGACGTTTATCATTGAGTCATTTGTTTTTGCCTCTGATGCAAAGTGAAGGCAAACAAAATTGTAGAAACTTTTTCTGACCTTTTGAAAAGTAAATAATTTTGAAGTTAATTAATTTTGAAGTTAAGAGCTATGACAAAACAATGGAAAATTTAAGTCCTCCAGTTTTCTGTATTATGTAGTACTTTCAGTGTTTTTAATAGTGCATAGGACATGATATGAAACTGAAAAACCTCATGAGTTCTTTGCATGTTTAGGGATTACTGGCTAAAATATCCACATGCCCTTGAGCTATTTTTTCACTAGAAGTAGTGAAAGCAGGAATCATATATGAATTAAGATCTAAGTGACATTTTAAAAGTTTTTGAGATGTGATGGCTTTATAAGTAGCTCATAAAATCCCACAGTCCAAAAATATGGATCAAGTCAATTGAGTACTCCAAATTGCCCCATATAGAGTGTGTATGTGTGCGTGTCTGTGTGAGTGTGTATCTGCCCAGGGCCAGAGACGTTCTCCCCTGGATGGGCATGGTGAACCCCCCACGCGACCCTAATAGAGGATAAAGCGGAAGATAATGGATGGATGGATGGATGGATGGATCTTTACAACCTTCATTACCTACTGGACTTTCTTGTAGTTAGCCAGTGAGAAATAATTACCAGATGTGTTTTTCCTGTACATTTCTCTGTGTAACTGTTCACAAGGGAGAAACAGCTATATCAAATGGAATATGAGGAAAGAGGAATATGATGATCATATAGACAGATAGATTCATATAAAATACATCACTATGGTCAAATAAATAAAACGTTATGTCAAAGGGCAGGGCAAATGAGATTTGTTTTAAAAATGGCATCTACACATCTGTCAATATAGATGGGAAATTGATTTAAAGATCATACGTTGGATTTCATAAAATCAATATAAAATATTTGTTACTGTTGGCTTACAAGAATTTAAGGTGGAATAACATGTTATAATAATGTTCACATTTCAGTTAAATTGATCAATATAACCACAATTATTTAATATAAAAATAATATAAATAAAGAAATTTGTAATAATAATAATAATTATTATTATTAAAATATACAAGAAAAAATTTAGAATTTCATGCAATATATTTTTAGTTCAATAAGACAAGTCCACAAGCCTGTCTTTCAGGCTTTATTTAAGTGTTTGGATTGTGAATCTTTAGAAGCAAAGCCTTTAGTTAATGCTGAGTGTAAAGTTTGATAAATTGAGCAATTGTTGTGCGTCATGGAAAAAGAATGTGCATTCATGTGGCTCACTGTTTGGAGTTTCTATAACAGTTTTAGCAACCGTTCATAAGAATTATACCTTGTTAGGCAGACAAACCATGCAATGATGCATACATTTTGTTCCTGGGCATACACTGAACTCAGCTAGACTACAAAAAGGGTTATTCTCTCTAATCCTGTATGCTGTAGTTCGTGAGAAAAGGTAGCCACAGCATGGCTAATATTTTGCTGGGGTACATTTCAACACAACCCCCCTGCAGGCCAGATCTTATGTTACAGGAAACTGTTCCGAAAAAGCTTCCTTTACAAGCACTCATCCAGATGTGTCTATTGGCTTAGATTTATTAAATATGATTAGTCTTTCCATGTGGATTGAAGAAAAAAAATACTGAACATTAAAGTGTGCGTGACTGCTATGACAGATGGACAATTTTATGGTAGATTAATGTGCCAGCTACAACATTACGGCAACAGCCAGCAACTACAGCATTACAGCAAAGTTACCACTTGTAAACATTACCTTCTTTTAATGCATTTTTCCAGGTAATGAGTCTTAAAAGAAGTTTTAACACTTTATCCTTAATGCTTAAATGATTTGGGAATGAGAGATGTTCTGAACCTTAGCCATGTCCAATCTAACTCTTGGTAGTCAAAAAAAAAACATTATATGGAACTAAAACTGAGTTGTGGCTGGGGGAAGGGTATAGCATCACAATGCTGACTTAGTCTTAGTATAATCAGTACAATTTTGTGGGGTTTCATTTCCATAGTATTGGCAAAACTAAAAAGTTGGACAAGTGAGGGTGGCAGTGCTCCAAATTGAAGCAATATTACTGTTTGCTTTTAGCTATAAATTGAAGTTTTAGCACAACACATGAGGCATTAAAGTTTGTTTGGTATTTGGTACAATATTTCTGCTATACCTCATTACTGCCTTGACTGGTCAAAGCAAATGAAAAATAGTTATAAATGTGTTGTTGGTACATTGTCCTACCACATTAAACAGTTTATTACTCCAGAAGAAAATTATAATCAGATAAGAATAAAAGGCAATATTTTCATTCCTGTGATTAGGGTAAATGCATAAATAATATATTACTAAAGAATAGTTTATTCAAGGAATTCAATCAAAAACAATGTTTATGAGTTACGTAAAATCATTAAGGTGCTTAGTTCTTTTCATGGACAAACAACAGCCAAGTGTAAAAACACTCTCCAAATCACTCATAATAACATTCCCATGTTTAATGCAGTTACCATTAAATAGATTTTAGGGTGGCAGTGTACATAAAAACAGCCTTTCAAGTCTAGACAAAAACATTAATTATGCTTTAAATCCAATTCTAAAATGAAGTTTGTTTTATTCTGGACAAATAATCAAAATTTAAAACATCCTGCCACAAACTATTAATGTTTGTATAAAGGCATTTCAAGAAGGATTAAAATACTTTTGAGGTTGATTTTATTCCTTAATATCTTGTTGTAATACAAATTTTCTGCTCTGTCCTTCTATTGTCAAGCCCTAAAAATATTTTTTCATGTAGGCTTGACATAAACAAAATATGAAAAATAAAAAATAAAAGTATTTTTAATAGTTAAATTTAACTTACATAGGAGCTGTTCATCAAATTAAATTAAAACATTTTTAAATTAATTGGAACATAACTGTCAAGCATCGATTGCGCATAATTTTTCAATGTCCACATGGATCAGAACCAGAAAACACAAATTGTTTGGCACTCTGCACACCCATGTGGCTAAAGTGCAGAATTATGATTTAAATATCCTGTTTGAGTCTTCTGGCTTTGAGTACCATACTGGGCTAAATAAAATCTATTTCGGAACAGTTAAACAAAATCAGCAGCAATGGAGTGTGGCATAAAGTCAATTCTATAGGTAGTGTCAAGTAATGTCAAAAACCAAGAAATATTTTAGCCATACAAACTCTCCACAGTTTCTTGACCACATATTTCCATGTACAGTGTACATTGACAATCGTACCTTTTGTTCTTTGTGGAATTATAGTATGATCCTAACTTGTGGGAAGATTATTTCTACTAATCCGAACATGTTGTTTTTGCATGCCTTTTTTGTTTATGATATTGCTGTTATGACGTAAGTAATATTGGAATAGATTTATTTTAAATCTATCACCAGTGAACACCCATATATACAGTACTATAGCTGAATGCAATAAATTACTTTACTATTAACAAAATGGTCACTGCACACACAAGCAACATCTGTCTTCATTTGTTGCATACTCCATCAAGAACAACTAACTACATTATTTACAACAGTACAGAAAAAAAAATCAGCATTTCCTGTTTTTGTATTCTATTAATGAATATCCCAATTATTTTGTGTATTCTGCTGTGTAGAAAATCACTTTCTGCACTTCTTTTACAGTTTATACTATCAGCAAATGATAATATTGCATTTAAAAGCTATTTGATGGAAGTCATGACATTTAAAATCAGCATTTTAAGAACTTTAGAAAATTTGCAATTAATCTTTTGAGGATTTAAAGTATTTGATGCACTTTTTTATGCATTAAATAGTATATTTCGTAGTAATTAAACAAGACTTTTAACAAATCATCGTTAGTATTTTTTTCAAATGTAGATCTTACCTCAAGAAAGCAGGTGCCTGCTGCAGTGTTCTCCTTGATCGACACATTATAAATGCTGTTTTCAAAGATGGGCTTGTGGTCATTAATATCCTGTAGACTGATTTCCACTGTGGCAGTAGAGGACATAGGTGGTTTCCCATCATCTGTTGCAATAATCTTGATACTAGGGTTGGGATTTGTCTCGTAATCTAGATGAGTAGCTGTGGTAATGATACCAGTTATAGCATCAATGTTAAACCATTCCGATTGTGTTCCCTGGTTGGGAAGGATGCTGTAGCGAACATCACCATTTGACCCTTGGTCTTTGTCTCTGGCCGTTACCTGCAGCACAAAGCTGCCTGGATAAACAACCTCTGAAATAATGTGTTTATATGCCTGCTGATCAAACAGTGGAGGGTTGTCATTGATGTCTGTGATATGAATTGTAAAAGATGACTCTGCTTGGAGTGGAGGGGTTCCTGAATCTGTGGCCATGACCCTCAGCTGGTATGAGTCCCTCTCTTCACGATCAAGAATTTTGTCCACACAGATAAGATAGATGATGTTGTCCTTTGTAGTAAGGGCGAACTTACCATCCCCACCTTCCAATGAGACATTGACATTAGAATATTCACCATAATCAGGGTCTGATACGGAAATCCGAGCAACATACTGCCCAGGCTGGGCACCCTCAGATATTTTAGGTGACCCATCCTCACTTAGAAAGATGATTGTCATTGTGGGTTGATTATCATTGTAGTCACGGACATGGATAGTAACAAAGGCATTTGTGATCTCTGGATGGCTGGAATTGTCTCTGGCTTGCACTACAATCTCATGAACTTTTTTAACTTCATAGTCTAAGGGCTTGTTCAGTGTGATGATTCCAGAACGAGGGTCAATAAGAAAATATCTTTCAGGGTCGCTTTGTCGGCGGTTAATCTCGTAAAGCACAAGCCCATTGTCACCCTCATCTGAATCTGAGGCAAATACTTGCAGAATATTGCTACCCTGAGAAATACTTTCAGAGATGATTGCATGGTATCTGCTTTGATTAAAAACAGGTGCATGGTCATTTATATCCTGCACTGTGATATCAAGAGTCATTTGCCCCGTTTTTTTCGGAGTGCCACCATCAAAGGCTTCCAGAATTAAAGAATAAGCAGCTCTCTTTTCACGGTCTAAGACACCATTAACCACAAGGTCAAGGTAAAGGACCTTATTTGCTGACCTTTTTGTCTCCAGTCTGAACACTTGCCCCACATTGCCTTCTTTAATGGAATATCCCTGAGTGCTGAGCTGGTCTTTATCTGCATCAGTTGCTGGCTCCAGTGAGAATTTGGTCCCTACTGCAGTCTGTTCAGGGATCTTTAAAGAGGATTTTTTCTTGTGAAACTTTGGAGCATGGTCATTAATATCATTTACAGTAATGGACACCTTTACTGTAAGGCCAGTTATGGAGACTGCTATAAAGCTATAATGATCTCTAACTTCTCTGTCCAGTCGCCGAGCTGTTTTAATAATACCAGTGGTCTCATCAATTTCAAGATCGCTTCCAACACCAGTTCCTTCATGATCAGAGATAAAATAGAGAGATGCAGTTTCCCCAGGTGGTAACCCAGTGCTTATGTCTCCCACTATTGTTCCCGCAGGCTGCTCTTCATCCAGCTGTAACTCCAGTAAGCTTGGTATTGCTTTTACTGAAACTGTTAACAATTCCACAGCCACAAAAATTAGGTGAAAAATTTTAAATCTCCAGTTTTCTTTCCTTGTAATTAACATCATTGCAACAGCGCCTATACAGGAGAATAGAAACAAAATCAGAAATTAAACACAAAAGAAATACATTTACATTTAATAATTTAACAGATGATTTTATCCAAAGCGACTTAAAAATGAGAACACCACAAGTCAATAATTAAAGAAGAACCCAGCTACACTGTAGATTTTCCAAATCTGATCATTATCCTATCCTGCACTCCACTCCTTTTTTTATTTTATTTTCTATTTTATTATTTATTTTTATATATATCAGGTGTTTGATATTTGTTTCTTAAACATGCCAAGTGACTCTGCCTTATGGACTCTGCCTTGCTCTTTGGGGGTTTTAAGGCTTTTAATTCTGTAAAGCTGCTTTGTGACAATGTACTGTTGTAAAAAGCGCTATATAAATATATGAATGTCAAATATATGAATCAGTATAGCAGTGGTAAGAGAAACCATGAATGAATGACTGTGGCCGGTGATGTCATGTATAATGAAAAGAGGAGGGGACCAAGTACAGAGCCCTGAGGAAACCAGTGAGTACTTAGAGAGAGTAAGAAATCTCCCCATTCCATGACACTTACTGTTAGATATGATCAAACCATTCAAATGTGTTGTACCAGAAAAGCCTAGTTCAAATAGAGTACAGTAGAATCTGATGATATACTGTATCAAATGCTGCCAAGAGGTCCAGAAGGATGAGGAAAGAGGATTTAGAGTTAGCCTTGGCAGATTTAAATAAGAAAGCAATGCTGTATCAGTGGTGGGACTTTTTTTAGTGAAAACTGGCAAACCTTACCCCCTCTGAAACAATAACATGTTAAATACAAGGTGCAAACAGGCAGAAACTAGAAACTGAAACTGCTAATGACAGCTATATTCACACTAACCGACAGTATTTTTAATATCTAAGAAGAATCACCCAAAGAAAAATGCAATTGGCAAAGATTATGAAAAAAGTCACAGGTATTACTGTGACTCTACAGGTGCTGAAGCGCAGAGCTAAGATGTAGAACAGGGTATCCAAAGCTATAAGTTAGTTCCCTTGCAAAACACCTGACTTGTACACAAGCTTTAACATTGCTGGTAATTAGGCACTGGAATGTATACAAAGTGATGTAAATTACTAAGCTTGTTTTTTAAGGGACAAATAGGACAAAATATTTTCATGAAATTTTTATAATTTTTGTAAAACAATTACGTTCATGGCGGCACGGTGGCTTAGTGGTTAGCACGTTCGCCTCTCGGCGCTAGGGATTCCCGGTTCGAATCCCCATCTGGGTGGAGTTTCCATGTTCTCCCCGTGTGTGCGTGGGTTTTCTCCGGGTTCTCCGGTTTCCTCCCACAGTCCAAAAACATGCATCAAGTTAATTGAATTCTCAAAATTGCCCCATATAGAGTGTGTCTGTGTGAATGAGTGTGTGCCCAGCGATGGATTGGCGCCCTGTCCTGGGTCTATCTGCCCAGCGCCCGAGACGTTCTCCCCTGGATGGGCATGGGGAACCCCACCGCGACCCTAATAGAGGATAAGCGGGAGATAATGAATGAATGAATGAATTACGTTCATTGTTTTACACGTAAAACAAATACTTCATTTAGGAATCCTACCTCATAAAAATGTGCAATGAAATAGCAGTATAATAATAGCAGCACCATAAACAAAAAACAGTAAATCAACAACAAACTTCATATGTTAATGTATTCTGGTTAAATACACTACGATTTTAAATGTCAAATTTTCAGGCAATTTTAGTGCCACTTTATATCAGTGTTGTCTCTCTAAAAAGGCTAAAACTGCCTGTTTTAGACTGTTAAGAGATCTGATGTTATAATTTAGAATATTTTATCTTCAGTTATTTTCTCACTAGTATAGACAATGATATGGCATTAGCCAAAAGAAAACAACATGGTAATTGCATTTTTTTTCTCAAACAGGAAAGCAATAGTAAATAATGATTTACATGATTTTTAGTTATGTTAAGTAAAAATGTTTCCATACAAATAAATATATAAATATTAGAAACACAATAGGTTGACAATGACCTAATTACTTGAGGTATGTACAAACATGTTTTGCTGACTATAAAAAACTAATAAGCTTTTCAAATCTCATGTTATATTTAAATGTTATACAGTTGTATATTAGTGAAGATTATGAGTGTTGTAGCATAGCATTTTCTGATTTTTAAGACTGGCATGTCATGTCATCAAGACATAGTGCATGTCATGGAACAAATTATTAAGCGTCTTCAGCATTTTAAAATTGGCTATAATTAAGACTCGCACTATGCATAATGAATTAACCTAAATTGACCTAGTAAAGAATGGTTCCCCATACTACAATTAAAGTAACAATTGTAAACATAAGGTTTTTCATCAGAATGTTATCAATATAACAAGAAACTATCTTTTTTACATTTGAACACTGCATCATTGCAGACTGCTATTTTAAATGTTTGTTTTCTACTTTTTTTTATATCACTATAATTTGACCATGCTATTTTAGTAAGAACGTTCACACAGTCCAATATAGGAAAAAAATTACTGAGTCTGAATATATGTTTGGTAACTCAGCCAGAGTTATCCACAAAAATATATTTTAAAAAAATTATAGAAAGCTACTGGCCCATTTAGTTTGATTTAAAATGATCCCACAGCATTACACAAATAACAATTCCTTAAATGTAAGTCCTATATTTGCTTTATAAAAATAATTTATAATTTAATAGATTTTGTAAATGTTAAAGCTCTCACAAACAGTCCTATAATAGCTAATAAAATACACCAGTTTTACATATAATAATCTAAATTAAACTATATTTATGAAATAGCTAAATATTTCCATTAATATGGTTTATTGAGGAAGAATTTAGGCCTTAACATGATGTTATTTTACATAGTTAGTTTCCCCCTGTGAACTTTGGTGAGCAGAGCAATAGCCTTTTAATTCATCTGATGAAAGCCAATATAAGCCACATTAAACATGCCCGTAAGTCACAAATCATCACATTGCCTTTATACTCTTCATTATTTATTCATATATTTTACAGGTTATTAAAATAATTGGCAGTGACTCAACTGTCTCCTCATCACAAAGAAAACAAAACAGTAATGCTTGTGATTGACAGGGGTGTATGAGCAATGGAAGGCCTTTTCTGTTCACTGCATAATTACATGGTGTCACTTCAACACTGCATCCGCCATCTTGGAGCAGCTGGGGATGTGGACATGTGTAGTGAATCTAACGCCAAAGGACATAAATGGAAGCATTTTATATAGAACATATAAAACCCTGTCCAACTCATGATTCTATAACCTGATTGATTGTCATGATCATATGTGCTTTATTTCAGTTTTATGAGTTACAAGTACATTTGAGCAAATAGGTAACTCTAGGTAGCTAACCTGGAAATAATCTAAAGCATTTTGTATGTTTAGTTTTAACCTATTTTATTATAAAAGCCTGTCTATTTAATACGTACCATCTATTAACATAAAAATAAAGTATTGCATTCCAGCTTTGTTTCCAAGATTAAAACAACCACAACTTCTGAGCCAACTGAATATAGCCTTCCAGCTGTCATTAGCAAATTAATGTTCGGGCAAAGGTGGTTATCAAGCAATAGCTTTTACAAATAGACTAATCTTGCACCTAATCCTCCGCTTGAAACACAGACAACAGCTGAAGACTTCCATATTGTAAGCAACAAAATTGCTGTAGTCAGTATAGTATGAGATACATATATATATATATATATATATATATATATATATATATATATATATATATATATATATATATATATATATATATA
>JAFMOD010000246.1:137814-161207 GCA_019802435.1 Corydoras maculifer
GGGGCTGAATAATTTTGCACATCGCACTTTTCAGTTTTTTATTTGTAAAAAAATTGTTGATTCATGTATAACTTTCATTCCACTTCACAATTGTATACCACTTTGTGTTGGTCTTTCACATTAAATTCCAGTGAAATATATTTATGTTTGTGGTTGTAATGTGATAAAATATGGAAAAGTTCAAGGGGTATGAATACTTTTGCAACCCACTGTATATATATATATATATATATATATATATATATATATATATATATATATATATATATATATATATATATATATATATATATATATATATATATATATAAAATGCAAAATAGCAAAAATGTAACATTAAGTAAACAATCAGCTCTTTTGTTGATTTAACTGTTTTTTGGAACATAAGCAGGAAAAAAGTTACTTAGGAGTTGGAGGGGTGGGGTTCATATTTGAGGTTCTTATTTTCACATGTAGAGAGCTATAATACTTTAAGACACTAACAAGAACACAAGAACACCTAACTTAAATGTTAATACAATATTTTCTTGTGATCGTGATATAACAAAGGTTTTTTTCTTGTGATCACAATTAACTTTTAAGTGGCAGACCCGTCCTGATGTCACGTTCTTGCCAGTGTGGCACTGGTAAGTGATCGCAAAAGAGCAGAGTTAATGGGAAAAAAAGGTTTTTTAATTACCAGGGAACACAACAAAACAAAACAGCAAATAATACATAAATGATTATCTACAGTTATATAGTATGCAGTTATATAGTCACAATGCAAAGCATGATTACTGAGATATAACATTTCTTGAAGAGACAAAAGAGACAAAAGTCTAAAAACAGACAAGATTAATTCACTACAAGGCATCAGACATTTACTGACATATGTTATACTGAACTGCTTTATTTAAGCTAAAAATTAAAACAGAGACACAAGTCAAAAACATGATACCAGCAAGTAGTTACCCGTGCTTTTAGCGGTGTTCCCGCTGATTCAGACAATTAATTTGTTGCTTACCTGGTCGCCTGGCTCGCTTCTTAGCTCCACGCGCATCTCGCTCGTGTCTAGCACAGCGCAGCCCCGCCTTTGGACGGACTGCGCCCCCCATTTCTAACGCATCATACATTTTCAAATCAGCTTAGCACTGTTAACATTATGGGGAGGGACATAGAAATGTGAATCACCCTCCACATGCCCCCCCATATCGGCTCTGGCTCTGCGGCTCCTATGCACAGCCATTCGAACCGAGGTAAGCGAGTGTGACAGAACAAGATGCCAGTGTTTGTGTGAGTCCAGAGCCCAGGTAAGCGTTTTCTGTTTATTTTTTATTCTGTCGTTGCCGGGGTTGTAAACCCTTGTACACGCGACGTTCCCCCCCATATCGGCTGTGGTCTACGTGCCCCGAACTCAGAGCTAGCCCTGCTCATCTTAGTGTGTCATGGCCAGACCGTGGTGGTGGGACGTGGAGATGGTCAGCCGACAGGACGATGAGGCTTATGATTCTGAGGAATCAATAACCAATAACTCACGGAGCACCGAGCCCGCCAAGGGGCTGCACGTTGCTGAGCCCGCCAAGGAGATACACATCGCCGAGCCCGCTAACAACTCTCGAGGTCGGGACCGCCATTGGGCTGCCCATCGCCGAGGCCGCCAAGGGGCTGCACAGGGCCGAGTCGGCCAGAAGGCGTCCGCCTCGCCACACAGCCAGAGGGTGTCCACCTAGCCACGCAGCCATAGGGCGTACCGCGGTTGTTCCACAGAGGCCGTCCGCCTAGTAAGGCCGCTAGAGGACGTCCGCCTCGCTTCTTCCAGAGGGCACCCGCTGCGTCATGCCGCCAGAGGGCGCCCGTCTCGTCACGACTCGCTTCTTCCACAGAGGGCATCAACCACATCACGCAGCCAAGAGGCATCCGCTACATCACACAGCCAATTAATTATATAATTAATTATATAATTAAGTAATAATTACCTTGTGTTATCATTCACCATTTAAGTTAATTAATCTTCCTTGTTCATTGGGGTTTTTTTTAACACGTGTTTAGGTGTTTCGGTATTTAGTTGCTTTGTTCCCCTTCCTCTCTGTTCATGGTGTCATTACGCCTTTAAATAAACAAGTTTCTTCACTACCTGTTTGTGCCTTGTTCCCTTTAGTGCATTTAGGGGCTTCGGTTCTGCGCCTCCTATGCGCAGCCGTTCGGTCCGAGGTAAGCGTGCGTGACATTATGATTATTATTATTATTTCTGTTATTTTAAATTTATGAAATGGAACCTTGATTTGAACCTGTTATTGAACTATTAGTTTTGCTGTCCTCATACTCATAGAGAATCACATTTTGAGATAAATGGACACTTGATTGATTATATTCACAATCTATACTTTAGTGTAATGATCTTGATCTGCTGCCCAGTCACTTGATGAGGGTGAATTTGAGATTTGGTCTCACAAGGTTTCTTCCCTAAAAACCAACAACAACAAGGGTTTTTTCATTTCCAATTTTTTTTTGGCTTGCTCTTTTGGGGTTCAGGCTTGAAACACTGTAAAGAGGCTTAGGGACAATGAACTATTGTACCTGAACTTGAACTTGCTTATGCCTATTCACATTTTTTCTTTAGTTATGCACTTAACGACTCCTTATAAATTGCCATGGTAGTGCACTAGATTGTCAAACAAAGTAGTTCGTAGTTCTTGAAAATATTTTTCATGTTTCCCTGACGTGTACATGGATTTGAAATGAAAACTCTTTCCACAGTACAAAGTTTGTACAAAACTGTTGATACTAAGCTGGCTGTACGTGTATGAGATCACTGTTGATACCAAATTCTCCATTCCCCTATGATGTAATACTTAATGACTGACTAACTAAATACACCTAACAAACTTTGCTTGTCAATGTCCACAGTAGAATGTGCGAGCTTGGATATTTTATTCATCAATACTTTGAGTTGCATTTTAAATTACTTTTATGAACTGATTGGCTCCACAGTCTGCTTTAGCTTGTTAGGTCTTTTCATGAATGCGAATTACACTACTGCACTTTATGCCTCATCTTAGAGGTTGTGGATGAAGAGAAACTATACAGGCTATATGTGTAAATACATTAAATGTTCTCAGTCCAAAAGACAAAAAGCACTTTTTTGCACCTGTTCAAAGACAAATCAACTTTAATAACTAATGGAAGGATATTACATGTGAGTAATATGAAGGTGGCTCTCATAAAAGTCAGTCTTACTGTAAAGCTGAAGTGAGTCCTATATATGAAATATAATTTTTATAACTTTGAGCCAACTGATTTTTATTTTTATAACTTTGTATTGATCTGTGTCTGCTTTATGGCAGTATTTACAGTTAGCATTCACCTCCCAATTGACCCAAGGCAGTCAACATTAGTTACACATTTGGGAGAAAACAGGAACCATGCCTCAGCAGAGGTTTACAGCATTTGAGCAAACCTAACCCTTATCTTTAACCAAGCTATTTCCATACTATTTCCTTAAGTTTAGGCACAAGTTCAATAGCTATTACCAGCACAAATCAGGCACAAAATCACCCTTTCAGCTTAAAGCTATTTGCTAAAGGGAAGTTGGCGGAGGGAGTAAAGGGGAGTTACTCGATTAATGCATTAGAATTACCAGTGTTCCAGTTATGCGGGTTTTTTACATCTTAAATGCAACATTGTGCATTAGACTTAGACTTACATTAGACTGATGAATAAAACCCAGAATTAACACGTGGCAGGAGCTGCATGATGATGGAGGAGAAGACAGAACTGACTGAATGGTATTGCTGATACCAACACGTCTACATACAAGAAAAAACAGGTTTTACAGTACAGCTTTCAAATAAATGGGCTGGTGCCCACCGTCACCCCAGTTTTGTACCGCTCCTGTCACAAGACCATTTTTGATTTTGCTGTTATCAATTGTACAGTATGGTGACACAGTGGTGTAGGAGTTAGTATGTCCACTTCTCAGCACAGGGTATCCAGGTTCGAATCCTGATTGCCCCTATATATTGTATGTGTGAATGAGTGCGTGCCCAGTGATGAATTGGTGCCCGGTCCTTCTCCCCTGGATGAGCACAAGAAAATCCCGGAAAACATAATATTGGATTAGATGCAAGATGAAGGCTTTGGTGAATTTCATCTATTAATTGATGTTTTACAATTGTTTTATATCCTTTTTATTTTTGAATTTGACATTTTTTTAATTTGAAATATCAGCATCTACGCTACCATGTCATACACCAAGTTTTACATTTTGGTGAAATTTTCAACTGTTCCTCGGTAACGGATTAAGTGGCCTCTAACCTGCAAATATCAACAGTCATGCATAAAGCACATGGTTTTATATCCATTGGTGATGACCAAAAAACATAGACTTGACTTAAAACAGTGTCCTTCATCCTGCAACTGGTCAAATAGATTCTGATAATATATGAAAATAAATATCACTTGTCCTTCCCTCATCTCTATTTTTTCACAATGCCAGCAATTGAAAAAAAAAGGAAATGGAAAAAAAAGTTTTTATTATGTGCAGGCTACTTCACTATTGTATGCATATAAACTTGGTGTACCTTTAAAAGGTACATTCAGTGTCATATATATAACATATATACAGTGTCTTATATATACAACAATAACATTACAACCTAAAGCACATATGCAACTAAAATAAGTAAAAACAATGAAGACTAGCACTACTAGCCAGCTTGCTACTAGCCAGACACTTAAAAACACTTTTAAAACTCATGGATAGCAGACTAAAGTAGAATAAAAAGCTAAGTTAACAGCATTGTTTTCAAACATACAGATATAAAAAGCTTTCACATTTAGCAAGAATGCCTACATAATGACAACATCATCTAACCATAGCAGTATGTTGCAAAGTAAATAAAATGGCATGCTCTGTGTCTTTGTTTCAACCTAAAACACTGTTTTGTTTAGCTTTAAGTAAGACATTGATAATTAGGAAAAGTAGAAATTAAACAGCTCACAAAGACCTTAAGTGGGTAAAGTTATGTCTAACTATTTCATACACTTCTCTCTTAGCTGCTTAAGGCAAGGAAACAGATGTAGTTATTAGTCATGTCATATGTTACTTATTCTGTTGTGCATGTTTGTGTGTGAATGTGTTTCCTTTGTATGTGCTTGCTATTTCAGCCATTAATACTTAACACAGCTCTTTAAACATGCAAACTTAGATAAAGAAGAGGACACCACATATCAGGTGTGATGTGAAAATAAATAAAATACAGACGAGATTTAGCAAAGCAATAATTTTTTTTATAGAAAAATGTAGTTATATTAAGCCAGTACAGACTGTAGTAAAAACAAGACCAAGAAAACAAGAACAAACAAGCCTGGTAAACTAGGAGATGAAGCAGATACCTGTTTGGCGTAGCCCATGATGAAGGTGATCACAGACGGCAAAACTAAACATTTTTTCATATTTCAGTGGTTGAAACCCATCTCTGCTCTGTCTCAGTCCACGTGGAAACCTGACAACGCAAATTCAGGAGGTACATAGAATAAATATTTGCTAACAGAGGCTTGACTGGAAATAGATGCCTCCCTACAAAATGGCAAGAAAACTGAATATTATACGATCCAATTGATCCAAGGAGAATTTTAAAAGGGCCTATAACAAAAAAGCATTTAGGTGCCTCAAAACGATAATGGAAATTCCAGAAACTCACACCCAATCACCTGAAGCATAACTGAGCACAAAGCTAGACTAGAAACCAAGAATAGACTGAAATGACATTAAAACAGTGGAAGACTGATTTACAGATTTCTGTGCTATATTAGTCCATGGAAGAAATCTGGCCCGGCCAGTGACATTATTAAAAGCAATGATGCATAAAAATGTACCCAATTTTTGATTGGCCCAGTCACACTGACTCTTGCTCTATGTAATAAACCAGAGGAGAGACTATTGTACCCAAAAACAATATTTAGTAAACACCAAATACATTTCAAATAACTGTCAATCATGGTGTGGCTTCGGATGTGGAATGTGGGCTGGTTGTGCAGCTATAGTACCTGTAAATTAGTACCAAGATATGAATGAAATTCATTGCATTATCACGTCAGCTGCTGTGGATTAAACAGTGTCATTTAGGTCCTGATTATCAAGTCTGTAGAAGTATATACAATATCCATCCACTAGGTTTAAAGAAGTAATTTCTCTTGCACCACAAAAGGTATGTGATGCAAAGTAAAGAACTGCTGCAAGGCATTCAAGCCCATTGTCTCTGTCAGGGGTGCTCAATACGTCGATCGATCGCAAAGGGGTATCGGGTAGATCACGATGGACGTTTGACAAAAAAAAGCGTTTATCGTGTATCAGCGCTTTTTTTACAGCACAGTTTCGGAAGCGCATATACACACACGCACACACATTCACACACAATGTGATTCATTCTCAATCGCGATCTCTATTCCTGTGAAAGCGAGCGATCTGCCCCCCCATCCCTCTCGCTGTTCCCAAAACCGGCACGTGGCCACGCCTCCGTGCCTAAATCAGAAGCACTGCCTCCCAAATCATCTACATTACATAGTTTCTGCTTGGTTTTTACACTTCATTTGACTAACAAGAGGGGTGAATGACGAGTGAAGCTCAAAAAGAACTAAAATGTTCCACTTTCATTTAGAGTGGGGGGAGGGGGTGAATATTTTTTTACAATGTCAAACTAAAAATGCATTTGCTTTTATTAATGTTCATGTTCTGTTTGGGGGCAGCACAGTGGCTTAGTGGTTAGCATGTTCTCCTCTCAGCACTTCTAACAGATTCGACAATAGTAACATGATGTGTGTAAACAGGTTTTACTATAAAAGCCTAAAAAATAGAGATTTATCCTGGTAGATCTCGATGACCTGTCCAATGGAAAAGTAGATCTCAGGCCAAAAAAGAGTGGGCACCACTGGTCTATGTGGTTTACATACTTCCATTTTTTCCCCATAAACCTCAATGCAAAGGATTCAAACATATATATGTACAAATAATGGTGAGTGTGTGTGAGTGTGTGTGTTTTCAATATCGATATTCTGCACTATAAAACCTAAAAGATTCATTCACTGGTAGAAAACACATTACACCTGAAAGCTTATAAAGTACAAAGATCCTAAAAAATAGAACAGTACTTCAGTTTAGGAGTTTGCATGATGATTATAAAGCAAAGTGTCAGAATAAGATCAATCTAATTAAAAAAAAGGCCTTTTTCTTGGGATCACACAAAGTTAAGTGTATTAATAACTGTTTACAGTTACAGTATATATATATATATATATATATATATATATATATATATATATATATATATATATATATATATATATATGCTGAGAATACACATGGTGCCTGTGTGATGACAATATCAAGTCTGACTGGTCAATGGAATTTCCTCTTTTTACAAGAGAACAACTCTCTTGCACATAGAAGAGAATATGTTTTTTTTTACAGTTTGTTTTCCCTAAAAAATCCTGTTTATTGTAACACAATATCCATGGATAGAGCTTTTTTCAGTATAGCCGCTAAAATTGTTGATTGGACCCAGGTACAACCATAATATATACTTTAACAGAGGTTGCATCTATAGTCAATTATTTTAAATTACCTAGGCATAAATTTTTTATTTGTCTTTTGGCTGGGCTCCACACTTTGGACCTTGAGTGTCCATGTATTGTTTCCAATAGTCCAAGCACCAGGAACCGCCCACTGCCGAGTTCCGAGCACCAGGGACCGCCCGCTGCCGAGTCCGAGCACCAGGGACCGCCCGCTGCATAGCCCGGGCACCGGGGGCCGCCCGTCGCCGTTCCCGACCGTCAGCGGCCGTCTGCCACCGATCCCGAGCACCAGGGGCTGTCCACCGCCGACTCCGAGCACCAGGGGCGCTCTCCGCTCCTTGCAGCTAGAGGGCGCAGACGAGATGGCGTGCTCCACGCTGCGTCAGCAGGGGGCATCCATCACGTCTCATCGCCAGAAGGACCTCCCCCCTTTCTCCGCGAGAACTTCTTGTTTTGTTTTTATTTCCCAGTGTCTCGAACTCTCCTACCGCGCTCAACCACGGTACAGCACTGAGCATTTACTCCCGCGCAGGTTGTATCCGTGGGAGCGTTTTGTCCGACGGACCGGCGTACGCATTTTTCCCCGCGTAGCCGATTCCCGGGCAAGAACGAGAGTCGCTAACACAATTTAAGGTTCTTTTAATATATGTAATACAATCTTAAGTCCAGTTGGGAGCTCTTTGATTTATTTGAGGAATTTTTTTCATGTTTTTTAACAAAATATATCAAATCAAATCAAATCAGAAGCTGCTGAGCTCCCGGAGGAAACCCATGCGGACACGGGGAGAACAAGGAAACCTAGCTCATGATTCAAACCTAAATCCCCAACGCTGAGATGCGAACATACTATTGACTAAACCACAGTGCTCCCAGATCAAATTTTTATTCCATTTAAAATTTTACTCTTTGTATTTAAGGCACATAACTATATATATATATATATATATATATATATATATATATATATATATATATATATATATATATATATTGTTGATATTCTCTCCTTATAATGCTCAAATGACACCCTGGCCTTTAACCAAATCTTTACTGAACGTACCTCTGTCTTATTTAATACACAAGGGAGACAGCGCTTTTCCAGCTGTTCCCCTCAGACTGTGGAATTCAATACTTCCTTTAATTAAACCTCAAGTTAAGCTTTCAAGGCGTGGCATAATATCTATCTTTACTCCCTGACATATAAAGGTGGTTAACTGATTGACACTTATTATTGTTTAAATTTTTACCTGCACCATATTTAGACATCTATTTTTTTAAGATCCTGATGTCATACTTAATCTATTGTTGAATTTACAGCACCTTGGTTAACCAAATAAATTATTTTTCATGCTGCACTGTAAGCATTTACCTACACAGATTTCCATAAGATGCAGGTGGCCAGCCAGTGGAAAGATGCCTAGAGTCTTAATCAACCCAACCACACACAAAACTGAAGCCATTTACTATGACATATGCCACCATGCAAGTAGTGCAATGACCCAGCACTTGCGTCTAATACATTTTTTTGTATTTGCATTACCAACATAATGGACCCTTACAGCATTTCTTTGCAAATATGCTTTTTTAAATATGTGTTATTATTCTTATATTGTACACATAAAATATTAACCTCCCATTGGCAAGCAACTAATATGCACATAGGTATTGAGGTATAAAAAGAGATCCATGCTTATACTGATTATTTGCATGTTGTCAAACTCAGTGTTATATGTTAATAAGATTTTGAGTGGCATAAACAAGCGAGTAATTTATTCATTCATTCATTATCTCCCGCTTATCCTCTATTAGGGTCGCGGTGGGGTTCCCCATGCCCATCCAGGGGAGAACGTCTCGGGCGCTGGGCAGATAGACCCAGGACAGGGCGCCAATCCATCGCTGGGCACACACTCACTCACACAGACACACTCTATATGGGGCAATTTTGAGAATTCAATTAACCTGATCCATGTTTTTGGACTGTGGGAGGAAACCGGAGAACCCGGAGGAAACCCACGCAGACACAGGGAGAACATGGAAACTCCACCCAGATGGGGATCGAACCGGGAATCCCCAGCGCTGAGAGGCGAACGTGCTAACCACTAAGCCACCGTGCCGCCACGAGTAATTTAGACAAAGAAAATAGACTATAGTAATATATTGTACTAGTCACTTAGCCCGTGTTTGTGGTGATGTTTTCTGCAAACATTGTAAACGTTAATTTATGCATAATTGGTCACACTCCGCAGTTAAAATAGCAACCAATGTCAGACCGCACCAGGTTCTTTAAGGGAATAGCATCATGTCATCACAATAGCAAAGACACACTGACATGAGTTAAATCAAGCAGTGGGGTGCGCAGTTGACAGATTTTGCATTAGCTAGATTTATTAGTTGTGACCTATTTCGAATAATTTTGTTCCTTGCCTGATGAAGCTTTCAATAGTAAGGGCTCAAAAATTAATTAATTAATTAATTAATTAATTATTATTATTATTCCACTTAATCCTGTACTATGGTTGCAGGGGGGGTTCCCCATGCCCATCCAAGAGAGTTTTGGCGCTGGGCAGATACACCCAGGACAGGGTGCCAATCTATCACTGGGCTCATACAGACACACACACACACACACACTATATGGGGCAATTTAGAGTATTCAATTTACCTTGATCCATATTTTTGAATCCAGATTGGGATTCGAACCTGAATCTCCTGTGCTTAGAGGCGAATGTGCTAACCACTAAGCCATTGTACCGCCTGGGCTGAAAAATATTTTTGTTAATAAGCATGCATTTATAAAATTGGAACTATTAGAACCTTTGAAAGTTATTTACCTATATTTATTCTTATTATGGCTTCTGAACAATTTTAATGTACAAAAACTTTTAGTAGTCCAACAATGCATGTAATGGAAAAACAAGCTTTATACATACTTACCCAGTAGCCACAGCTTACACTGAGAGAGTAATCTGGCAAAAAATGAACATGTGTTTCTTTTTAAAGCAAGGGTCTGGAGCACGTGTGCCTCTCCACTTAGAAAGAAAACTATCTATCCCTGTCTACTTACACAGAGAATGGCCAAGATTACCAATGAATGCAGTCACTATGTCTATTAAGTTCTGTGCCATGAGCTATTACAAAGATTTCCATTACCTGGTTTTACCATTGACCTGCTCAGTGGTGAATATGAAAAATTATGGACATAACATAAAACTGGAGAAATTGCTTAAAAATAAATTTGCAATTGGCCATAATACGCTTAGTAAAATGCTATTCTACAGTTTTAACTATGAGTGTATAAATGTTGACTATTCTTACTTAGTGTCTATGCATAAAGGCAGAATTTAATAAATAAAATCTATCCAAAGATCAGCTGCTCCCCTGATCGATATAACACAATACTGATTACCTAGAGCTGGTATCCAATAACAGAAAATCCCCCCAAGGTTGAATTAACACTGGGGTCGTCTGTATCTAGTATTTGTTAATATAAGGTTATCAATCATGTTATATAATCAGGCTCCGAACAGAACGGTGAGCTGTGCAGGTCTTTATTAAGATGCAGCGATGAATCAAGACACTCCTACTATCCACATAAAGGCTCTTGCTTTTACTGAATGAAAATACATTAATGGGAATGACAGTAATCGCGTTAGGGTGGCTCATGAAGCATGTACGTCAATTCTGGTGGATGTTAAAAGAAATCTACACATTTTAACCTCGTGTGTATTAAAACGCGGTTAACGAACGAAGCTATTACGTTTTCTTACGTGCTTATTTATGATCCCAGCTCCCGTTTGTTGGTCCTGGTGTTCCTCTTCAAAATCCTGCTCGGATGCTCATGTGTCCTCTACAGACGAAGCGGCGAACAACTACTGTTTTTCATCTAGGCAGTGTAAAACCCTATGCCTGTACAAGAGCTGCGTCTTTTGTCTTTTCATTCGGGTTTATCACATATGTGCCTGTTTTTCACCACCAGTGAGCCTCCACCAGTCTCTCCGACACGGACGCAGGTGTTTGCGTATGTGTGTGTGCACAGGCTGCACAGTTCGCGCTAGAATCACCACAAGAAGGAAAATACTAAGGCCACCGGGTCCTGCAAACCAAACCAGTTTCACCCGTGTGCAGCTCGAACTAGACTATGTATAACGGTTCTTCGTGAGTGTCTAGATTCAGCGGAGCGCGCAGGGAAATCGGACCCGGAGTGCAAAGCCCGCCCCTCTCTGATTCGACCAGCATAAGACACGTGGGGAGCCGCACAATAAAGGGGGAGAGCAAAATGGGGAAAAGGCTCCTTTTGGGGGAGAAAAAGGCTGTTAGTCTTAGCTTTGCTGCCGCCCCCATGCTTCTGCCTTAAAGAACTAGATTTCAAGACAAAGCCAGAGAGGAGGGCGTGAGTCAGGGGTCCCGCTCTCCAAAAGAGATGGTACCAGAAAAAGCTATTTAGTGCAATCCACAAAAATCACAGATTTTGTTTTGGCAAACTTGTCCTAATCATACACATTTTTATAATATTTTAATTCGAAACCGGTAGCACGGTAGCTTAGTGGTAAGCACGTTCGCCTCTCAGCGCTAGGGATTCCCGGTTTGAATCCCCATCTGGGTGGAGTTTCCATGTTCTCCCCGTGTGTGCGTGGGTTTTCTCCAGGTTCTCCGGTTTCCTCCCACAGTCCAAAAACATGGATGAAGTCAATTGAATTCTCAAAATTGCCCCATATAGAGTGTGTCTGTGTGAGTGAGTGTGTGCCCAGCGATGGATTGGCGCCCTGTCCTGGGTCTATCTGCCCAGCGCCCGAAAAGATCTCCCCTGGATGGGGGTGGGGAACCCCACCGCGACCCTACTAGAGGATAAAGCGGGAGATAATGAATGAATGAATAAATAATTCTAAACCCATGTTTTTTGTATTTGCTATTTATATTTCTGTTTTCAAGTTGTTGTTTAACTTGTGCAATATGGAACAGCTACTGTTAAATAAAAATAAATTCATCTATCCATCTATCCATTTCACATCCCACATGTACAGACATCCCCTATTCTCCCTGGTTGTATTATAATTTTATAGTAATTTCAGTTTATTCCTGTGTGCCTGTCTTGTTGATTTTAGTATGTTACATGTCATACATGTGTGCAATTCCTTGTATATGTAATATACTTGCCGAAATAAAGTGATTCTGATTCTGATTCTGATCCATCCATCCATCCATCCATCCTGTATATATAAGTTGTAGACATGTGTAGGTCTATATTTTTGCAAAACATAGTTTCCAATTTTAGCCTTTGTATATGAGCTCAGTGTGGTGTGATTTTAAAAAGCACCAGAAACATCAGCAATGTCATTAAACAATTGGATTGGTAGGTCAGCTTCACGCTACCTTAACTGAGCCATAGCTTTTGGAAATAGGATGGCCTGCTTGTGTAATGATTGTAAAATACACTCAAATGAATAACATATCCTACCATTTCTGATGAAGGTTTGACAATATTTTTAATTTTAAATTACTCTTTCACATTAAAATAGATGTGCATCATGTATTTTGTAATAAAGTAATGTTTACCTGTAAATTTGTAAGCTTAAAATTGCAAGTTGTAAGTTTAAAAATTATAAACTAATCTATTTTGACATTTTTATTTGAACTATTAGACAGTTTCTCCCCGTGTTCTCAGGGGACTTCAACCTGGTGCAGGACTTATCGCTGGACCGATCCTTAAACAAACTGCTTCATCCAAATCTGCCTACCGAATTTTTGAGCTTTCTACCCAGCTTGGCCTTTCAGACCCTTGAAGAGTATGACACCCCTTAGAAAAAAATTAATCTTTTTTATTTCTCCCAGGTGTCCATTGCACCTTTTCCAGGATTGATTTTTTTTATGGTTAACATACTGATTCCATATCTATTAATCTAGCTCTACCTTCTAAGCATTGGAAATTTAGCTCCTACATGCTGTCAGATAATAGTTGAAAAAAATTCATAGCATCCCATATAAAT
Source organism: Corydoras maculifer (assembly GCA_019802435.1). Taxonomy (NCBI): domain Eukaryota; kingdom Metazoa; phylum Chordata; class Actinopteri; order Siluriformes; family Callichthyidae; genus Corydoras; species Corydoras maculifer. The sequence goes on from JAFMOD010000246.1 coordinate 151,350, forward strand.
TTTTACTTCGCCCTCAATGATTCCCCTGAGATTGGGATTCACTCCCTTTGCGAGGCTTTTAAAGTGTATATCCGAGGTCAAATTATCTCATTTATCTCATATGCTAGAAAATCTTAAAGGCAGAGGCTGTCTGATATATTAGAGGAGCTATATAGGGTGGACTCCACCTACACAGTAAACTCCTCCCCTTCAGACTACAAAAAACCCAACAGAGTTATGACAGTACAAATCACATGTCTATGAACAGGGTGATAGGGTAGGGAGGTTTCTAGCTTATCAGGCTAGAGCGGCGGGATTTGCGAATTAATTTCTAAAGTAAAGTCCCCCTTCGGCAACACTGTACTTGATATCAAGTTAATTAAGCAACTTTTTGCTGATTACTATACCAGTCTCTACACATCTGGATACTCATCTGTTACACAGGCAGACTTCAATGCCTTTAACAATTTGCCATTTCCACAACTTTTGTCTGCTAAGTTTGATGGGCTGGGCTCCTATATTACAGTCACGGGGGTTCAAGGGGCTATAAAGTCCCTGCAGTCAGCTAAGTCTCCCGGATCTGATGGATTAACCACGGAATTCTATAAGGAATTTTCATTCCTGCTTGCCCCATTTTTACCAGCCAATGGCTCAATTCACATTAGCTACCTACCTACCTCATTGCCTGGATATCGCTACTACTCAAAAAGTATAAAAACCCCACTTTTGTGTGGTAGCTATAGACCTATAGACCTTCTAAATGTAGATTTCAAGATCTTAGCCATGGTTATAGCCTTTCGCCTGCAGTGGATTTTACCCGACCTTATAGCTCCTGATCAAATCAGTTTTATACTGAACAGGCACTCCTTTTTTAACACTAGGAGGCTGTTGAACATTTTATATTCAGAGACTTCTGACTCTCCAGAGGTTGTTGTCTCACTCGATGCTGAGAAAGCCTTTGACAGGGTGGAGTGGAGCTCTTTGTTTTTTATTTTAGAGAGATTCGGCTTTGGTCCAGCGTTTATCTCCTTCTGTATGCCGCTCCGACTGCCTCCATCCTTACTAATGGAATTTTTTCGCCACCCTTCCCGCTTGGATGTGGAATGCATCAAGGCTGTCCCCTCTCGCCCTTGCTAATTAATCTAGATATAGACCCACTGGTTACCTGGCTACGCCATTATCAGGGTTTTGAAGGTATATTGCGCTATAATACTATTCATAAGATCTCCTTATATGTTGATGACCTTCTTTTGCATGTTTAAAATCCGGCTTCTTCCCTTCTTTCTATTTTAGATTTAGCCAATATTTTACCCAAATTTTTATATATTTTTTTGAAACAACAAACGGTGGCTTAGTTGTTAGCACATTCGCCTCTCACCGCTAGGGATTCCCGGTTCGAATCCCCATCTGGGTGGAGTTTCCATGTTCTCCCCGTGTCTGCGTGGGTTTTCTCCGGGTTCTCCGGTGTACTCCCACAGTCCAAAAACATGGATCAAGTTAATTGAATTCTCGAAATTGCCCCATATAGAGTGTGTCTGTGTGAGTGAGTGTGTGCCCAGCGATGGATTGGCGCCCTGTCCTGGGTCTATCTGCCCAGCGCCCGAGACGTTCTTCCCTGGATGGGCATGGGGAACCCCACCGTGACCCTAATAGAGGATAAGCGGGAGATAATGAATGAATGAATGAACAAACTGGCTCATTTAAAAAGATCTTCACTTCAGATTAATAAGGCAGAGGGGGTCTTGCCCCACCCAATTTCCACCACTATTATTGGGCCTGTATTATTTATAAAATAATTTACTGGACTGAAGGCACTTTTGCTGACTTCCCATCCTGGGCACGAATTGAATTGTCGTCTTCATGACATTCTTTATACTCCTTACTATGTTTCCAGTTTTCGGTTCTGGTAAGTAACCCGGTGTCTCAGAACTCACAAAAAATCTGGATTCAGTTTAGGAAGTGTTTACGTCTTCACAACAGCTCAATTTATGCTCCTATCACTTATAACCACCAATTTCTTCCTTCATCTATAGACAAAGAAATCGGCATTGTGACTTGCAACGATTTATATCAAGATTACTACTCCTCCAAAGGAGCCAGTTGAGGTGGTTCGGGCATCTGGTAAGGATGCCTCCTGGGCGCCTTCCTATGGGGGAAGTCCAGCTCGGAGAAGACCCCGGGGAAGACCCAGGACACACTAGAGGGATTATATCTCTCAGCTGGTCTGAGAACGCCTCGGGGTTCCCTAAGTCGAGCTGGGGGAGGTGGCTGGGGCGAGGGAGGTCTGGGTCTCCCTACTTCGGTTGCTGCACCCGCGACCCGAACCCTGGAAGATAATGAATGGATGCATGGACTCATGCATGGACAAGCAATTTAGTGGTAAACAACTTTTCTTGGATAGCACATAGGTAGAGTCACAGCCAAAAGTTAGGATGGACAAAATAATTTTCTGTATTTTCCAAGGTTTTTAACAGTTGCCTTTAATCCAAAGCTGGTCGGTGAAAAGGAGACAAAACATGTACAGAATGGTGTTTACCCTTCACAAAATTACAAACAACAAAAAGCAAAAAAGGGGGCACCTTCTGACCCAATCATAAAGCAGCTGTAGCCACCGTGCTAAGATAGTGGTGGCACCTGTCCACCCTAGCCACTCAAAGCTGCAGGACTGTCGCTCAGTCAATAAAGCAGCAAGAAGCAAGCATGGCTTATGGTCTTTTAGTTGGACACGAAAAAATGTATCTATGAATATTATGTTACAGAATAGCCCTGCCAGACCGTTTTGTGGACTCGACATTGAGGCAGTGCTGATTCCACATGGCACCAGAGTACCTTTTGTTACTCTTTTGAATTTGTTATGCTTTATTTTTGGTTTTTGTATGTTTACACTTCCCTGTTTAACCATTTGAGGGAGGAGGTACTGCAACTAAATATTTCCCCCCCACTAGCATAGTTCTACACATTAATTAGACAAACATTCAGCCGTACCAAGGCACTTGTACCTAAAGCATATTATGTTCGCAGCACTTACTGTAAATAAAATATCCAATCCTGCTTTCCATAGATTTAGGCATTTCCTGCTGGCGAATTCTGTGCAGCTCATGCTTCATAGGCAGTGGCTGCAGAACACATCTGTGACAAACTGTGTCTAAATAATAATGGAACAATATCAGTCAATTTACATTGAATACATGTGTTTGAACTATGCAACCCAAAAAAAAGAAAACATTCAAACATCCAGATTGGGATTCAAACCTAAAGGTGAATGTGCTAACCACAAAATCACTGTGCCGCCCATCCATCAAAAGCAATTGAATGTGGGTTTTGGATTTTGATCTAAATAAAAATAGCTTGGATTCATTACAATGTTTGTTTGTTGGTACCAATATGAATACATTTTCTAAAGAAAATAGGTTAAAGCAGAAATTAATATCATAAATTTTGTGTAAATATATTTAGTGCTCAAATCTCATTTTGCATTGTCTAAAACAGTTGTCATTGCCTAAACAGTGCACCTAAAAAAATGAAAGTGCCTCAGCATCCTTATTATTACTATTATTACTTTTTTTTTTTGAAAATAGGCAAACAGTTTGTTATGGTCCTAGGACCGAGTAAAGCGGATTCGCTACTCGGAGAGACGGGTACTGGAGACGGAGGTACAAACAGTAGCAGGTTTATTCAAACACAGGGATGCAGTACACGGGACGAAGAAACACACAGGGCGGTGGGTGATGACGTCACAGTGGGTCGAGTTCCAATTCGAGGAGACAGCGTGAAGGGAACTTGACGGGGCGAAGGCGACAGGATGACAAACTGCACACAGAGAACAGAACACAGAGACAGACGACAAGGCGCAGGGCACAAGGCGAAGCGAAACAAGGCAGGAACGGGAGCTCGTAGTGTCGGGGCTTAGCACAGGCGTGGCACGAGACAAACTAGCGGTGAGAGACAGGTAGTGCAGGGTATAAATAGACAAACGTGATGGGACCCAGGTGCTCGTGATTTCAGGGGCGTGAACACATAACACAACCCACACCACGTGACCAAAACAACCGTGACATTACCCCCTCCTCAACGGGTGCCTCCCGGCGCCCTAAATGGCTTGTCCGGGTAGCGGCGGTGGAACTCTGCGATGAGGGAGGGGTCCAGAATAGCGGCCCGAGGCACCCAGGAGCGTTCTTCGGGCCCGTAACCTTTCCAGTCCACCAGGAACTGGATGCCTCGGCCACGACGTCGGGAGTCCAGCAGGCGGTGGACAGTATATGCGGGCTGACCATTAATCAGGCGTGGGGTGGGGGTAGGGCGGGGGGGGGGGTTGAGCAGGGAGTGGACGACGGGTTTGACGTGGGAGACGTGGAAGGAGGGGTGGATACGCATGGAGCGGGGCAGGTGGAGGCGGATGGCTGCAGGGCTGAGGACGCGGGTGATCGGGAAGGGACCGATGAAGCAGGGGCTCAGTTTACGGGATTCTGTCCTTAAGGGAATATTCTTCGTAGATAACCAGACGAGTTGCCCCACCTTGTAACTGGGGGCCAGGCAGCGTTTGCGGTTGGCGGAAACGACAGTGGTGGCTTGGGCTTGGCGGAGCGCGTTATTAGGGTGTTCTTCCAAGTGCGGCGGCATCGGCGGATGTGTTGGGCAACGGATGGGACGTGAATTTACGACTGGTCCTCCGGGAACAGAGGAGGTTGGTAGCCCAGTGCCACCTCAAACTGAGATTTATCGGTCGCGGAGCAGCGTGCGGTGTTAACCGCGTACTCCACTCATGCGAGGTTTTCACTCCAGCGTTCTGGATGTTGGGCGGATACGCAGCGTAGGGTGGTCTCCACCACCTGGTTGGCCCTCTCGGCCTGCCCGTTGGACTGGGGGTGACCACCAGATGTCAGTGACACATTCGTCCCAAAGAACCTGTGGAAAGCTCTCCATACCTGGGAGATGAACTGGGGTCCCCGGTCTGAGACGATGTCCACAGGGATGCCAAAGATCCGGAAGACTTGTTCGAAACATATCTTGGCGGTCTCTAAAGCGGAAGGAAGCTTGGCCAGGGCGATCAGTCGAACAGACTTGGAGAACCGGTCTATAATAGTTAAGATCACTGTTTTACCTTTGGAGTCGGGCAGTCCCGTGACGAAGTCCAAGGCGATATGGGACCAGGGACGCCCAGGTATGGAGAGCGGTTGGAGTAGTCTGGCGGGGGGCTGGTGTGAGGCCTTGTTTCGAGCGCAGGTGGCGCAGGCAGCGACGAACTCCCTTACGTCGGCCGCCAGGGAGGACCAACAGAACCAGCGCCTGATGATCTCCTTGGTGCGTGCCCCACCGGGGTGGCAGGCCCAGCGGGATTCGTGGCCCCATTTGAGTACAGCGAGGCGAGCGGCAGTGGGCACGAAGGTCCGGTCGGGTGGCCCCAGCCCAGGGTCCGGGACCCTCTCCAGTTCGCGTTCGATAATACGCCGAACTTCCAAGGTGACACCTGCAATCACCCGACTGGGAGGAAGAATTAGTTCGGGGTTAGTTCTCTCACCTTCATCCTGGAAGAGGCGTGATAGGGCGTCGGGCTTGGCGTTCCGAGTCCCGGGTCGGTAGGAGAGGGTGAAATTGAACCGACCAAAGAACAAGGCCCACCGGGCCTGACGGGAATTCAGGCGCTTGGCAGACTGAATGTAGGCCAGGTTCTTATGGTCGGTCCAAACCACGAAAGGCTGGGATGCCCCCTCCAGCCAGTGACGCCACTCCTCCAGTGCGAGCTTGACCGCCAGCAGCTCGCGGTTCCCCACGTCGTAGTTCCTCTACGCCGCAGACAGCTTCCGAGAGAAGAAGGCGCACGGGTGTAGACGACCCTCATCAGACTTCTGGGAGAGGACCGCCCCCACTCCCGCCCCTGATGCGTCAACCTCCACCACAAATTGCTTGGCGGAGTCCGGCTGGACAAGGATGGGGGCAGAGGTGAACCAGGTCTTGAGATCGTCCATAGCGTCTTGGGCCTCCTTGGTCCAGCCGAATCTCACCTTGGTGGACGTGAGAGCGGTGAGCGGAGCCGTGATGCTGCTCCCCACGGAACCTGTGCATGAACGTCGCGTACGTGGTGCCCAGCGGAGAGATAAGCCCTTGCGCTGCCTCGGCCCAGCTTAGCGCACGGCCAGGAAGAAGTCCAATGACAAAGGCGATCTTGTGGGCGTCGGTGGGGAAGCACGTAGGGCGGATACCGAAATACAGCTCGCACTGGAACAGAAAGCCGCGGCAGCGCTGAAGGTCGCCATCATGTTTCAGGGAGAACGGCGGCGCCGTCGGGGCGCGTAGCGACCGCTGGCGGCGGGTTCGGTACCTGGTTAATTGGAGAAGCCGTCGATGCGGTGGCTGCCGGCAGTGAAGCGAGTGCGGTCCGTAGCTGTAACGCCAGCTCGCTTACCAGGTCCGCCAATCCCTCCTGACGGCTGTACAATAAATGCAGGCGCGGATCGGGCTGAGGTCCGGCTGGTGGTGGTTGTGCCGGCTCCGCTCCGGTGCTGCGTTGCTCCGAGGAATCCATCGTGGCTAGTTTGTAATGTTATGGTCCTAGGACCGAGCGAAGCGGATTCGCTACTCAGAGAGACTGGTACTGGAGACGGAGGTACAAACAGTAGCAGGTTTATTGAAACACAGGGATGCAGTACACGGGACGAAGAAACACACAGGGCGGTGGGTGATGACGTCACGGTGGGTCGGGTTCCAATTCGAGGAGACAGCGTGAAGGGAACTTGACGGGGCGAAGGCGACAGGATGACGAACTGCACACAGAGAACAGAACACAGAGACAGACGACAAGGCGCAGGGCACAAGGCGAAGCGAAACAAGGCAGGAACGGGAGCTCGTAGTGTCGGGGCTTAGCACAGGCGTGGCGAGACAAACTAGCGGTGAGAGACAGGTAGTGCAGGGTATAAATAGACAAACGTGATGGGACCCAGGTGCTCGTGATTTCAGGGGCGTGAACACATAACCCAACCCACACCACGTGACCAAAACAACCGTGACACAGTTAAAACTTTCAGTTTCAGGTGTTCTGTTTCTTAGTTATAATTTTTTCTGATTCTATGTTATATAATTTTTGTAAGTCCTTATATATGTAGAAAACTTCTTAATTTTCTTAAAATTAAAAAAAAATCTTAATTTTTACATTGTTAATTTGTCATTTTTATTCATTTAAATTGTTCATATTACCTACAAAACATATACAATGCAATAGACGCAGTTTTTCAGGCTGTGCAGTTTTAGAATACCCGAAAAGCACTTTCAGTTAGAAAGGATAACACCACCTTAATGTTTATCAGTTCAACTATGGAAACTACTATACTACTGTATACTATTAATTTCTTTATTTCCTTCTCATTCTCTCATACATAGTCTTCACATAGGCAATCACATGCTACTCCACAAGGTAACAGCAAAAATAATTTTGGAAACAAAGGAACAGGAAAGAGCAAAAAAAAAAAGGAAAGAGTCTTGGCAAAGCTGCCCTGTGACGACATTAAAGTCAGCAATAAAGTAGACTAATTTGGTCAAGGACGAGTGACAGCGTTATAATAAGAGCTTGCACTGAATGTAAAACTAAAGTTAGTTTTTCTTTGAATTCTCATTAAAAGCTCCGGAGCCATCAAAATATTTGCCAAGTAAATAACACTCAAATTGCTAATAAAAAAAAAACATTATAATCCTCTTAAATAAAGTAAAATAATGCACCAGTGTATAAAAGGTTTCAAATATGTATGTTCAGCAAGTTTGCCAAAATTATTAAAATAATGTAGAATATACAACCCAAATTCCAAATAAGTTGGGACACCAGGTTAAATGTAAATATATTCAGAATGTAATGATTTACAAATATTCAAAACACATATTTTTTAAAAAGATATTAAACAATATATCAGGTGTTTAAACTGAGACATTTCACCATTTCATCAAATAAATTCTCATTTTGGATTTAAACGCAGCAGCACATTTTGGAAAGATCAGCAACAAAATTAATAAAAGTAATTGACAAAAAAGGAGAATAATATTTAAGACAATGCTTAATCACACTACTGGACTCATCACAACGACACATACTGTATCCACATTTGGTCATTTAGCAGACACTTATCCAAAGCGACTTACAATTATCCCAACTCAGTTGTGATCAGAACACAGTGTTGATCCAGCACCCCTGCACAACGAATAACATTGTTAATGACAGTGGACTTGATATTGGAACCCACAACCTTCAGATTGATAATCCAAGAGTTTGTGAAAATTCGGTCCATGTTTACATCTTAAAGGCTGTACTTGTCACAACCACACCCATTGCTCCTTCTGTTGTTCTGGATTCCCCAATTAGGGTTGCTTGCAGTTCTTCACTTCATTTTCTGATTTCAATTCTTGTCCACTTTCTTGTCCTTGCACTATTTAAGCTGGTACCTTTTGGTTTGGGGTTGGGTTTGTTCTCAGTATCTTAAATGTTCTTGTGCTTTTGATCCCTACAGCTTTAAGGACTGTATCCCAAACTTTTCTCTATTTTGTGGTGTCTGCAATCATCTTTATCGTGGGCTACGACATCCACTGTGATGTCGTAGCCCATTCACATTCACATCCACATTCACTCCGTGGCGTCCACCACTGCAAAATGGTGGAATGCTCTTCCCAAATCTGTCTGTAAGGCAGAATCACTGAATAGTTTTAAAAAATGGCTGAAGACACATCTCTTCAACAAATACCTGTTGTAAAAAAAAAAAAAAAAAAAAAAAAAAAAAAAGAGGGGGGGGGGGGGGGGGGGGGGGGGGGGGGGGGCGTGTGCCGTGGCAGCGAATAACATTCAGGTTTGATGAATTTACAGTATAGTTGGTTTTCTTCATAGCTTCTGACTTGTGGTGTTCTCATTTGTAAGTCGCTTTGGATAAAAGCGTCTGCTAAATGACTAAATGTAAATGTAAATGTAAATGTGATGTTCTTTGTGTTTGATTCAGCTATGTTCCATTTCTGACCATGCTTTGTCATTTGCATAGGCTGTATCTGTTGCATACACTGACACTGCTTCTCTTAATTGCTCCTTTTTCATAGTCATGTAACTGACCTGTTATCATGTCAATTATCCTAAGTAGTTGTCAAATGCACTTCCAGTTGATTTTGAATTGTGCCATTTATGTTATATATATATATATATATATATATATATATATATATATATATATATATAGGCACAGTGGTTTAGTGGTTATTAGCACGTTCGCCTCTCAGCATTAGGGATTCCCGGTTCGAATCCCCATCTGGGTGGAGTTTCCATGTTCTCCCCGTGTCCACGTGGGTTTCACCAGGTTCTCTGGTTTCCTCCCACAGTCCAAAAACATGGATCAGGTCAATTGAATTCTCCAAATTGCCCCATATAGAGTGTGTGTGTGTGTGAGTGAGTGTGTGCCCAGCGATGGATTGGCGCCCTGTCTTGGGTCTATCTGCCCAGCGCCCGAAACTTTCTCCCCTTGATGGGCATGGGGAACCCCACCGCGACCCTACTAGAGGGTAAAGCGGGAGATAATGAATGTTATTAATGTTGAATGTTGAAATATATGATATGTTGTTCTAATGTGGATGAAACTAGATTTACAAATTATTGCATTTTTGTGTCTAAATTTATTACAGTGGCGGCACGGTGGCTTAGTGGTTAGCACATTCGCCTCTCAGCGCTAGGGATTCCCGGTTCGAATCCCCATCTGGGTGGAGTTTCCATGTTCTCCCCGTGTCTGCGTGGGTTTCCTCCGGGTTCTCCGGTTTCCTCCCACAGTCCAAAAACATGTATCAAGTTAATTGAATTCTCAAAATTGCCCAATTTAGAGTGTGTATGTGTGAGTGAGTGTGTGCCCAGCGATGGATTGGCGCCCT
>JAFMOD010000246.1:162486-173275 GCA_019802435.1 Corydoras maculifer
CCACAGTCCAAAAACATGTATCAAGTTAATTGAATTCTCAAAATTGCCCAATTTAGAGTGTGTATGTGTGAGTGAGTGTGTGCCCAGCGATGGATTGGCGCCCTGTCCTGGGTCTATCTGCCCAGCGCCCGAGACGTTCTCCCCTGGATGGGCATGGGGAACCCCACCGCGACCCTACTAGAGGATAAGCGGAAGATAATGAATGAATGAATGAATGAATTTATTACAGTGTCACGACTTAAGTTTACATTTAGTCATTTAGCAGACGGTTTATCAAAAGTGACAACACAAGTCAGTAGTTAAGGAGGTACATGCAACACTGTAGTCATTCTTTGATCTGGTTTTAATGCTTAGATTTGAGCTTAGATTTGTATTACATATTTTTGTATGCACGTATTTTTATAGCAAGTGCTTCTGGAAGATGTGTTTTGAGTTGGTTCTTGAAAATGCTAAATGTCTCAGCATTCTGGACAGAGAAGAAGATCATTCCACCATCAATATCATTATCACTCAGCAGTGGTAAATGATATGGAGTGAAAATTAGCATCACAGTGAGGTTGAAGCACCAGGCTACATTAGTCAATAGAACACAGTGAACAAATTGAGGTGTATCTTAAAAAAATAAAGTTAGTGTGAGAGGGAGCCAATCAAGAGAGATAAGAGAGAGAAGTAGTGGAGTGACATGAGCTTGGCATGGTCAATCAGCTATGGCCTGATTGTGCAAGCTGAGAGACTGACAAGCAATACATTACATTTTAGTCATGTTAGGAAAACTAAACTTTTCACCTTTATTGTAGAAAAGTCCTTAATTCAATGGTCAGTGAAAGCACTGCTCTACCCAACATTTTCGATTATAATGGAACGGGAAGCCCAATATCCTGAGAACTTCCTTTGTATTTTTTTGCATATTTCGTTTTGTGTATTGGTGGGGAACTGCTTCTTACTGGCTGACCCCAACTTCCTTTCCTGTCTGAACTGCGTCGTGAGAAAGAGTAAAATGGATTATTGTTGCATTGTACTCAGTCACTCAGCACCACCTGACCCTCGAGCCTTAGCAAATACAAGCAGGACAGGTTTAGAGTGGTTGGGTGTATTAATGTTATCAGAACAGATTTCATTTATTTATTTGGCTGCCTTTGCTTCCATTCTTTTGTGATAAACAAAAGATTATTTTGTTTATTTTATGCACACAGTTTGTGTGTGTATGTGTATGTGTGCGTGTGCGTGAAATGACAGTTATTTTGCCTTTCCGGAATGGACAGATTATTTCAGAATTGTGTAACCTTTTTATTAGTACAGTATTAGTACATTAGTCAAAAATAAGCAGCCAGAAACTGTTCATGAGTTTACCCAGGAAGGTCACAAGCAGGGAGCCTTATTTTCTTTCTTCTATGTGTTATTTTCTGCTCTTTTCACTTTTAAATTGAATTTGTGATTGAAAGAAAATACAGCATAAGTAATAGAAATCATCTGTGTATACCTCTTTAAAAGTAAAATAACAAAATAATAAAAATATGAAATTAAGCAAAATTATGAAAATACAGGTTATGGGCAAATGGGCATAAAAAATACATTGTGGTGTTCCTGTGTATTCATCAAAAGTATCTAGATGGATTGCTCAGCTGCTTCCTGTTTATTATTATAAAGATCCTTTGTCCATATTTTGTCTGTCATCTTTCAGAATATAAGTTAGCTTCTGATAAGGCTTTTGTACATGTAGGGAAGGAAGTAATTTCATTAATTCATTTCTGAGTGTTAAATATATCTCTTGAAATTCAGAAGTGATGTTTGCTGCATTAGATATATATAAAATATATTTTGTAAAGTTAACACTGATTTTAATTGTCACATTCCTAAACAAAGAATGACATTTAAGCATCAACATTTAGATATTACTATTTAGATATTATTTATATTTATATTATTTAGATTTACCACTATTATCGCTATAAATTGTGTGAATTATTCATTCATTCATTCATTATCTTCCACTTTATCCCATATTAAGTTCGCGGTGGGGTTCCCCATGCCCATCCAGGGGAGAATGTTTCGGGCGCTTGGCAGATACACCCAGGACAGGATGCCAGTCTATCGCTGGGCACACACTCACTCACACAGACACGCACGCATACACACTCTATATGGGGCAATTTGGAGAACTCAATTGACTTGATCCATGTTTCTGGACTGTGGGAGGAAACCGGAGAACCCGGAGGAAACCCACACAGACACGGGGAGAACATGGAAACTCCACCCAGATGGGGATTCGGACCGGGAGTCCCTAGTGCTGAGAGGTGAACGTGCTAACCACTAAGCCACCGTGCCGCCTATTGTGTGAAATACATTTGCTATTTTTAAAGCAAAAGAAATGTACAGTATCTTATGAATTTCAAGTCTCTTTCTACTTTGATCTTGATTAAGAAAAACTTCAGATCAGCTATACAATCTGTTGAATTAAGAAAAAATTTAATTTTCCAAATACAACATAATCCAAAAGATTGATAACTGATTTTATTGATCACTATTTTAAAGACAATAACAATGTAGATTTTGGGCACTGGGCAAATACACCCAAAACAAAGCACACACACACACACACACACACATTATATAGGAGCAATTTACAACTGTCAATGTAACTGGAATCCATGTTTTTTTGGAATATGGAAGAAAAGCATAGAAACATAGACATAGAAACTCTAACTAGATCAGGATTTAAATCTGGAAACCTAGAGGCAAATGTGCCAAACATTACATCACCATGCCACCCCAATATGATTCAGTCAATGGCCTTCAAGGCTTTTATTTTGCTGGCCTAAAAATATCTGAATCAAAGGCTGATGTTGATTATATTTTGTCCATGAACACTTATATAACCAAATATTCTGTCCTCTTCCATTTATAGCTTTTTCCCAGTTATGCAGCTTCTATGTGTGTATGATCTTATTAAAGCATTTAAACAATCACATGTTAGCCATAATTTGTAAAATTAAAAAGAAATCAGATTTTGAGATGGAAACACCAAGTCCCTCTAGCAGGTATACGTTAGGCCAGTGTATTCACACATGATTGGATTGTCAAAGAGTGGACCGCTTCAATTAAGCAGAATTATTTTAAAAGTAAAACTTATACCAGAAATACAACTTTTAGCATAATCCTCAATGGAAATAGAAAATGACTTATTGATGGAACTTATGCAAACTCTTTTTAAAGGAAAAATGCAGGATGGATTTTGTGGACGAATGATATAGCCCTAGCTCAAGGATCCACATTGGTAACTTCAGTGGATCTGGGATTTGACCCCCTAATTTTCAGATTGATAATCTAACACCATAACCACTGAGCTATCGCACCTTCTAAAGTCATTCAAGTTTGTCACTTATAGCTATTACATTATGGAACAGTGCATTGAATCCAGGTAGTATGTCACTTTGCTTTTGAAAGTGCAGTCCGCCAAAATCAGACTGTACCTGGCTCTTAAAGGGAATAGCAAGTGATACACTGATTGGTTAAATGCATGCTACTCAAAACAACCCCATGATTATTTAATAGAAGTAGAGCATGCCTTTTGCACACTTTGAGTCACAAAAGGTGTACTATTTAAGTCATTAAGATAGCAACAACACACTAATACACCTCAAATCAAGCCAAAATAGGTCGAAAAGTCTTAGTGTAAAATAGAACCAAAAGGTCTTCTGAACTTTTATTTTGACAACTTTTGTAAGTGTTCTATTGTATTTAATTTCCGCTCAAAATCACACCCAGCTGGTTTGCTTTCTGTTAACTATATGTTCCTTTGTAATTGGTAATATAAGCCATTGTCATGCTGAGGTTTGTTTGGTGTAGGTTGTTCTTGGTGCCTTCTGTCTTTTAGCTCACTGTACCATGATAACATTCATTTACAAATGGTCATTTAGCAGATGCTTTTATCCAAAGTGAAAGAAGTATTCTAACTTGTGTTGGGGTCCGAACATAGGTTTAGCAATACGGCACCCCTGAAAGCAATAAGGGGTAAGGGCTTTGTTCAAGGAGTCAGACTCATATTGGTAACATCAGTGGACCTGGGATTTGATCTCACAACCTTATGATTGATAGCCCTAACCACCAAATTTTTTAAATACTTAATTTAACTTGTAAATATATGTTGAGGTTAAATTCTAAGTTTAGCGTCTCCTATACTCTAATTCTTAGTATGGTTTAAAGAGCATGGAATTGGTCAAGTTGATGAAGTTTGAAAGTTTAATATCAGAATGTTGAATCGGGCCAGTTTTGATCCTATCTTAAGTGGCCCAGGACATTTAGTGCAAAGGAATTATTCTCTGAAAATAAATAATTTTTTCATCTTAGGGAATTGCTACGTACAATTAAAGTTGTGAGTTTAACCTGTAGATCATGAGTTCAGTGCATAATACACATTTCCATTTTATCAGCTATGCATGCACTCTTGAGAGTAGAAATGTTGCCTTTTTTAACAATATCTACACCCATATCATATACAAACCATATCTACAAACATACTGTAACTAATCTCCAACTAATACAGATTATAGAAAACATAATACAGATAATCAGAAAACATTTACAGATTATAAACATTATTTTCATAATTATAGATTTGTTTGGAGACAAAATATCGAGCCAATATTTTACAGCATTATTTGGTATCTTTACAGAGCCCCCAAAGGGACATGAGTAAAAAAAAACTAGGGTCACAGGGTAGGGGGGGTTCCCCATGCCCATCTGGGGGAGATCGTTTTTGGTGCTTTGCTGATACACCTAGGATAGAGTTACCAAGCTATTGCTGGGCACACTCACTCACACACCATATGGGGCAATTTAAAGCACTGAATTTGCCTTGAATCCATGTTTTTTTGGACTGTCATCTGATGTATTTTTCCTTACATGCAGTTGCGTAACAACACTTTGGTTACTTTCATCGCATCTTACATATGTACACTTCATCTCATCAGGTAGACTGTCTTTCAAAATAACATTATTATTTTGTTAGGTAGCTTAAGTGGGCACAACAAAGCACATCATTATAAGCTAAAACACTCCCAATACATTTTTTTAAATTCATGTCCCTTTAGGTGTCAGACACTGACCAAGAGTGCAAAAAGAAGTGCTGTAGCGCAGAGAGGATCCAGGAAGCGCAGGTAAGTGAATCGGTTTAATGATTTACATCAGTCAGAACAGCTTGACAAAGGGAATTGGACAACGCGTGACAACAAAACAATGCCAGTCTACCGGAAGGCTGAACAAAGCCGGTATAAAAACAAAACGACAACCAACATGTGACTGGGCCGGATGAATAGAAAAACAAAGCTAATTAACCAAAATGAGACACCAAACGAGGAATAAATGATAAACAGAACTAAAAGTAAAATATGTGAGATGTGCCTAGCACGTCTCATGTTAGGGGCTCCGTATCTGTTTGTCCAGTATTTGTGAGTAAAACAGTGATTTTGGAGGAGAAAGTCTGGCTTTATATACAGTACAGTGAAATCATATGACATCTAATGACAGCTTTTCTTCTGGACATGTTTAACAACAAACAAACAAAAAACGGATAAACCAGTGGCATCGTTTAGTTTGGTAAAGCGGGTAAATCTAAACATGTAAACCTAACATGTAAATGTTTCACTGTAAGAGACCCTTCTCCAGTCATTTTGCACCAGAGGGAAAAAAATGGCCCAAAACTGCATACTCTCAGAGATTGTCTATACTGTGTTTCTCATTACCTCATGCAGATAGCTCAAAATGGAAAAGTAAGGTAGTGTAATATTGGGGAGATCTGCTGCAGCACTTAGTGGTCCACAAGCCAGCCACATCATACAGCTACTGATTTTGTGGCCACTGTCATTTTCATGTAAGGGACTATTTTGGTGATATTCAGCTATGGATTAGTGAATAGAATGCCTGGAACTGGGTTACCATGGTAGGACTGGAGGTTACTGGCATAAAAACAAACAAACAGAAGAACTTCAATCAACTGAACAGATTGAAGTAATAAGCAGCTGCTCAAGAGCAGTAAGATGATGGATTTTGTCATCAGATCTGATCTGATCAAAATCGGATTTCTGTTTTCTCATTGTAGTTTTAGAGAGATTATTGAAATTTTAATAACAAAGATACAATTTGTGCATGTGTATATGTATTGTGAGAAAGATATGTTGTGTTTAGTATGTGTAGTTAATGTTGCTGGCTTTTTGTATTATTATTTTTTTTTACAAACAAATATAAAATACAGCAGGTGAAATAAGTATTGAACACTTTTTTTCAGTAAATATATTTCTAGAAGTGCTATTGACATGAAATATTCACCAGATGTTGGTAACATCCCAAGTAATTCAAACATACAAAATAATCAAACAGATGCCAGAAATAAAATTATGTGGAATAATGTGGAATAACACAGGGACAAAGAAAGGGAGGTGCAAAAGGGCAGGGAAAGCCAAGACACCAGCTGAACTCTCAAACATCAGAGTCACACAAACATCTCATAATGGGTAAAAGTAAAAAGCTCTCTTAAGACCTTCGCAGCCTTATTGTTGCAAACCATAATGATGGCATTGGTTACAGAATGATTTCTAAACTTCTGAATGTTCCAGTGAGCACTGTTGGGGCCATAATCTGGGCGTGAAAAAAATATCATTTCACCATAAACCAACCACAATCAGGCGCCCCTCACAAGATTTGTGACAGAGGAGTGAAAAGAATTATCAGAAGAGTTGTCCAAGCGCCAAGTACCACTTGTAGAGAGTTTCAAAAAGACCTGGAACTAGCAGGTACAATTGTTCCAAAGAAAACGATAAGTAATGCAATTAACCGCCATGGCCTGTATGCACGCTAACTCTAAACAAGCTTCAACATGCTTTTTCTTCAGCAATGGAGACTTGCTTAAAGTTTGCTGCACAATATTTAGACAAGCCTGTAAAATACTAGGATAATGTAGTCTGGTNGGCCTGTATGCACGCTAACTCTAAACAAGCTTCAACATGCTTTTTCTTCAGCAATGGAGACTTGCTTAAAGTTTGCTGCACAATATTTAGACAAGCCTGTAAAATACTAGGATAATGTAGTCTGGTCAGATGAGAGCAAAATTGAACTCTTTGAATGCTGTAACACACATCAAGTTTGGAGGTCAAATGGCACTGCACATCAGCCCAAAAACACGGCGTGGGGTTGTTTTTCAGCATATGGTACTGACAAACTTCAAATAATGAATGGATAAATGGAAAAATGTACAGAGGCATTCTTGATAAAAATCTGTTGCCATCTACCAGGATGATGAAGATGAAACGTGGGTGGAAATTTCAGCAAGACAATAACCCCAAACACACAGCCAAGGAAGCTCACAATTGGTTTCAGAGAAAGAACATAAAGCTACAAGAATGGCCCAGCAAAACACCTGACTTGAATCCAGGAAAATCCAGAATCCAGAAAATCTAAGGAAAGAACTAAAGATCAGAGCTCATAGAAGAAGCCCACAAAACCTACAAGATTTGAAGACTGTTTGTGTGAAAGAATGGGCCAAAATCACAGCTGAGCAATGCATGTTCAATACTTTTTCCCTATGCCATTCCATATTATTACATATAACTTAATTTATGGACATCTATGGTTTGATTTTGTATGTTTAGGTTACTTGGGTTGTTACCGACATCTGGTGAAAATTTCATGTCAATTGCACCTCTAGAAATATATTTACTGAGAAAAATGTTGACGTGTTCAATACCTATTTTACCCACCGTATATCTAAAATTCGCAACTGCTGCAAGTAAAATCAGTCAATATATCCAGATCCGTATTGTAGAACATGGAAACTCCACACAGATTAGGATCTGAACCGGAATCCCTAGCGCTGAGAGGCGAACGTGCTAACCACTAAGCCACCGTGCTACCTGAGTCATGTAACTTTTTTCTCCTTATTCTCCATCTCCAATCCCCTGTTACATGACTGCGAGCAGAGTCAAAAAAAAAAAAAACCCTGGACACGCTCATTGCTAAGCACTATTCAAAGAAGCCATGCCAAGCTGGTAGAATGCGCAGTAATCATGGGTGTGGAATAATTGTGGTAAATGTTTTTGCATAAGATTAAATGTAAGCCTGGGTATGTGTTTTTAGAATCTTACTGTATTTTTGTACAATGTTAGTAAGGTTACAACTGAGTGCATGAGTTAAATGTTGTATTTACTGATTATCACATGAAAAAGGAGAGAGTAGTTTCTAAATTAATCAATCAACAAATGTAAATGATTTTAACTATAATTGTAACCTTTAACTGAATCTAAATCATTTTACAATCCAAACACATTCCTTGAAGCACACACAAATTGTTAGGTTTGGGAGTGCTAGGCCACTCCCCCCTGGTTTTTTGGTTATGAGTTTTGTCTATTCGGTGTTTCCGTAGGTAGGTCCCATCACTGAGGTCAGCGATTGGGTCCTACCAAGTCACATGCTGCCTGCTGGTAGTATTTATACAGCGCGTGTTCCCCGGTTCAGCAGGCCAGCATTGTTTCTGTTTCTGTTTGTAGTTGTGTTCTGTTTTGTGTAGCCCCGTCACGCATCGCCTGTGCTTTGGGTTTTGGTTATTCCGTTTCTTCATTAAACTTCCTGTTGCTTACCTGGTCGCCTGGCTTGCTCATTTGCGTCTGAACGCCTGCGTAGTTATGCGCAGCGCCTCCAGTGGTTGGACGGTGCATATGTGACAGAATGCTGGCCTCCACTACCCCCTAGCGAAGTCCAGGATCCCTCGACTGTGTAAGTGCCCCACTTTTGTTTTTCCCGCTGCCGCGTACTCCGTGGTACCCGGTTAGTCCAGGCAGGCGTTTTTCTTGTTTGTCCGGCTGCAGCGTCCCGCTGCATAACCCTGGCGCTAGCCCCGCCGATAGCCGCTTCTCCGACTGCTTTCCTTTTTCTTATTTCGTGGGTTGGACCCATGAGGGTCATTGACCGCGTCCTGGATTATGGGGAGATCAGTTTCCCTCTCTCCGCTCCGTGTAAGCTCCCAGTACCTTGCGGCGGAGTGTGTTTGAAACCACTCCCGTACATCATCAGCTGACGCAAGGTATTTGACTGCGTGACCGGTCGGGAGCTGTCGGACGGGGAGAGGGTGCGGTACTACCCTTCCAGGCTGCTGTGGTGGGCCGAGGGCATAGTGGCCGCCCAGGATGACTGCCTTACCTCAGCCAGCGGGTTTGAGGCAGCCTTCTTGGAGAGGTTCCCCCCGGGTCTCTCGTACCGCGCCGCCAGCAATCTGACCTGTGAGCCTCTCCACGCCGCCAGCGAGCCGCTCCGCGTTGTGAGCAATCCGCTTCACGGCATTCGCAGCATTTGGGTCAGCAATCCGACCTGCGAGCCTCTCCGCTCCAGCGAGCCGCTCCACGCCACCGGCGAGCCGCTCCGCGCCACCAGCGAGCTTCTCCGCGCCGTGAGCAATCCGCTTCGCGCCGTTAGCAGCATTCGGGTCAGCAATCCCACCTGCGAGCCTCTCCGCGCCGCCAGTGAGCCTCTCCGCGTCGCCAGTGAGCCTCTCCGCGAGCCTCTCCGCGCAGCCAGCGATCCTCTCCACGCCACCAGTTCTCCGCTCTGTGCCACCAGCAAGCCGCTCATTGATCCGCGCCATGCCGCCAGCGATCCGCGCCGTGCCACCTGCGTTTCAGGCAGTGTTCGGGTGAGTGATTTGGGCAGCATGTTCTGGGCTGCGTTGGTCGCTATCCGTTCCGAGCCGTCCGTGATCCGCTCGGTTTGCGCCCTAAGCCCATTTCCTGCCTCGGCTGGACCCCCGGTACCCTCTGACTTGGTAGAGGAGGACTCTGCTTTAAGTGTTTTGCCGTGGTACTGGCTCTGTTCTTTTGTGTCCAGGAGGTGTAGCGGGAGGAGGCCGGGAGTAAGGTCAAAGCTTCCAGCTCAGGTCCGGTTGCCCCCCGCTCAGGACCGGTTGGCCCCCGCTCAGGACCGGTTGCCTCCCGCTCAGTATCCAGTGACCTTCGTCCAGAAGCCTTCGCGCCCTCAGATGGCCTCGCCGCCTTCGCGCCCTCAGAAGACCTCGCCGCCTTTGCGCCCTTAAAAATGCCTCGCCGCCTTCGCGCCCTCAAACGGCCTCACCGCCTTCGCTAAGTTTAGGTGGTCCGACTTCTCGTACGCTCCACCAGGGTGGACTTTTGCCCCGCTGGGTCCCGGGCCCCTATTGTTTTTTTTCTTTCTTTGACCTCCTATGGCAGTTATGCCGGTTTGCTATATGTATTACCTATATGTTAGGTTTGGGAGTGCTAGAGGACCCCCCCCCCCCCCCCCCCCNGGCCTGTATGCACGCTAACTCTAAACAAGCTTCAACATGCTTTTTCTTCAGCAATGGAGACTTGCTTAAAGTTTGCTGCACAATATTTAGACAAGCCTGTAAAATACTAGGATAATGTAGTCTGGTCAGATGAGAGCAAAATTGAACTCTTTGAATGCTGTAACACACATCAAGTTTGGAGGTCAAATGGCACTGCACATCAGCCCAAAAACACGGCGTGTTTGTGACAAAGGAGTGAAAAGAATTTTCAGAAGAGTTGTCCAAGCGCCAAGTACCACTTGTAGAGAGTTTCAAAAAGACCTGGAACTAGCAGGTACAATTGTTCCAAAGAAAACGATAAGTAATGCAATTAACCGCCATGGCCTGTATGCACGCTAACTCTAAACAAGCTTCAACATGCTTTTTCTTCAGCAATGGAGACTTGCTTAAAGTTTGCTGCACAATATTTAGACAAGCCTGTAAAATACTAGGATAATGTAGTCTGGT
>JAFMOD010000246.1:174878-188471 GCA_019802435.1 Corydoras maculifer
TTTTTGGTTTTGAATTTTGTCTATTCGGTGTTTCCGTAGGTAGGTCCCATCACTGAGGTCAGGGATTGGGTCCTACCAATTCACATGCTGCCTGCTGGTAGTATTTATACAGCACGTGTTCCCCGGTTCAGCAGGCCAGCATTGTTTCTGTTTCTGTTTGTATTTGTGTTCTGTTTTGTGTAGCCCCGTCACGCTTCGCCCGTGCTTTGGGTTTTGGTTATTCCCTTTCTTCATTAAACTTCCTGTTGCTTACCTGGTCGCCTGGCTCGCTCAATCGCGTCTGAACGCCTCACCCTGCGTAGTTATGCGCATCGCCTCCAGTGGTCGGATGGCGCGTATGTGACACAAATTCATCTTAACATTTATTTCTTGCACTGGGTCTTGTCTGCTCAAAAGAGACTGTAACCTTAAGGCTATCTCATATACTGTATGTTTAAAGGTTAATGTAAACATTTCAAGCTAAATTTTAATTTAACATTTGAACAATGCACATTTAAGTGTGTCTCACTGTAAGGAGAGACAAGGTTATATAAATGACAATTTTTATTTTGCAAAGATGAGTTTGACTTACTGCTTTTACTCCTAATAAATCACAGGAGAATGCATTTCATCTTATGAGTTGAAAATGTTATAACTGTCTTGTGTCAGCTATAAACCCCCACTTCATTTGGAATCAAGGATATATCACACGGGAACAGCCAAACTACACAAGTTCTCACAAGAATCAAATAAACTAGTTTTTCGCACTGGTGAAAGTGTTAGTTTAATATATAGACAGTATATTTAACAGGAAAGGGTTATATGGCATGGTAGGTTGGCAAAAATGTGGGCATGCCGAACCTGGCATCCAGTGGACCACAATCCTGGGTGCCTGTAGTCAGCACTCAGGACAAGAACAGACAAGCAGCACACTGTCTGAGCAGCTAGGGTGACACTAGTGCCTCCCCTAGTGTCTCAATGTGGTCAGTCCAACAGCTTGTGACGCAGTTATTTATGTTGTGAAGGGTGTGCACACTCTGAGTTAATAATATGTTTGAAGTAGCGTATCACCTGATGTTTGTAGGGGTACATAGGACATTTTATTAAGTTGGCTTGGAAGCCAATGTTCTTCATTTTCTTCTTCTTCTTCTTCTTCTTCTTCTTCTTCTTCTTATTATTATTATTATTATTATTCTCGCGGGATTTTCTAGCTCTTTCTCATCCCGCAGCTTTTGGCGTAGAATGCTGAAATTCGGTAGTGTCATAGAACCTATAGCCAATTAGGTTGCTTGTGCTTTTTGGAGCGATTTGGTGTACTGTTTTCGTGCCACGCCCCTTTTTCGGAGCCCTTTTTCGTATTGACTCCCATTGAAAATTTTTTCACAGGTTTTCCGTGGAATTTCAATCAATTTTACAGGTTTTTCTTTCTTTTTTGCTTTTTTTCATCTTTCCTTTAGTTGTTCATTCTTTTGGTGAGGGTCTTTTAAGATTTGGAAGTTTGGTATGTTCTCCACATTAGCATAGTTAGAATTTTTTTTAAATGTTTAAAAAATGGGCAGGTTTTTGTTTATTCACTTTTTTCTTCTTTATAATTGGTCTTGCTTATGCCTTTGGTTAGCCCCACAATTAAACTTTGGAAGTTTGGTATGTTCTCCGCATTAGCACAGTTAGCATTTTATAAAATTTCAAACTAATTTACAGGTTTTTATTCATTTTTTCGTTATTTTTTTTTCTTTTATCCTTTTTATTTTTTTTGCTTATGCTTTTGGTAAGCCCCACAGTCAACCTTTGGAAGTTTTGCATGTTCTCCACATTAGCATAGTTAGCTTTTTTTTTGAATTTCCAATAATTTACAGGTTTTTATTCGTTTTTTTCTTTTTTTTTTGTTTAAGTCTTTATGCTTATCCTTTTGGTGAGCCACTGTCAATCTATAGAAGTTTGGCATGTTCTCCACATTAGCATAGTTAGCATTTTTTTTGTTTTTTAGGGGTTTTTTTTGTTTTTTTTTTTCTTTTCTTTTCCTTCTTATTTTAGTTGTTCATCCTTTTGGTTAGCCATCGTCAACTTTTGGAAGTTTGGTATGTTCTTCACATTAGCATAGTTAGCATTTTTTTGTTTTTTTTTGGTTGTTTTTGCTTTTTCAGTCTTTTTTTGGTAGTTTTTATTTTTAGGTTTTTTTTTGCAGCAGCGGTCAGCGCTTCCAAGCCAACTTCAAAGTTTGTTCACGAACTTTCCTTTCTAGTTTACATTTGCTTTTGCTTTATTTATCTGAATAAAACATTTCAAATTATCGTATGACATGGTTTTTGTCCCATGTGGTCGAGACTGTTGGTGGGGTGTATAATAGCAATGAACATTTTGACAAGACATGCAGAGTGTATTAAATAGGGCCTTGGGTGTATAATAGTATAATAAGAAGCTTCACTCCTAACTAGACTTTGTTTTCATTTTTCTCATGGTGTGGACTTTGTCAATGCTGTTTGGTTCATTAGTTAAACAATCTTTTTTTAATTAACATAATGCTATTGTATCAGCCTTGTTTGCTCTTGTGTGCTCTTTCAATTTATTTAAGCTTATGCGTGTGTGTTTGTTAGTCTGCACTTCTGTGGCAATCCATTGAAAAATTATGCTATCGTTTCCATAGTCCTTTCGGATTGCACAGTGGCTTAGTGGTTAGCACATTTGCGTCTCAGCGCTAGGGATTCATCCCCCCCCCGTGACCCTAATAGAGGATAAAGCGGAAGATAATGAATAAATATATTGCTTTCATTTAGACATACTCTTTATTACTTACAGTAAAATATTTCAAATTACTCAGGTAATACAATAATCTGGTCAGACCTTTATATGTTTAGCCATGTTTTTTATGTTCAAATACATAACCTAAATGTTACGGTCTACTTTAGTAGCTGTAATCTAATTTTAAACATAACTTTAGAATTTTTGACAAACCTTGTTAACATCTATTTACACTCAAAATTTTAACACTATAAAAGCTTATTTGTGTGTTACAAATAAACATCTGTTTGGGGAAAATTTAAGGATTTCAAAACGACAGTGTGTCTTCTGAAACAAACCACACCTCAGAGTGAAGGAATAAGGAATTATCCTAAACTAATGCAATGTCAGTGAAACACAAAAAAAGTTAATCAGTGCAGTGCAAGGCTTGTCAGAGTACAAAGCAGAAAACCAACAGCTTACATGAATCAAAGACCACATGAATCGTTTCAAAACATTGGCCATCTGCATTTTTCCAGCACAAAATTAAACAAAAGCGTCCCCTGGACAACGGACTGGGCGGCGAGCGGCCCCTTGACAATGGACTGGGCGGCGTGCGGCCCCTGGACAACGGACTGGGCGGCGTGCGCTGGGTGGATCTCAGCGGGCACGCACGCTGGGTGGACCTCGGCGGGCACGCACGCTGGGTGGACCTCGGCGGGCTCGCACGCTGGGTGGACCTCCACCTCGGGATCGCCATCCTGCACACAGTAAAGGTACACCCCCACCGCTACACCAAAGAACAGGGCAATCTCTGTCTCGGACTGTCCAGGATTCACCCCATTGCCGGCACACTCCTCCACATTAATGGACACAAGCGTTAACTCCGGTACCGCCCCCTCGCAGCGCGACATAGACATGGCGCGATCCGGTGCGGCCGCGTGACGTGACTGCCCCGCAGCGCATGTGCTGAGTTCAGCCTTGGCTCCGCGCCGGTGGCGCTCAACGCGTCTGGATCTCACGACGGGGGGCTTTACAAACTGGACTGGGCTATCCGTCCAGAACCCCTCAGAGTTCAGTAGGGTATGTATGGGCAACATATGCCCATACAGGTATGACTCGCCCGCCTCATCATCGGACACCTCTACCAAATCGAGGCCATCCTCAGCACGGAGCGCTTTTTACCCGTACCTCCACATAAACTCATCATCAGAGTCGTAATACTCCGATATCACAACGTAGGAGCCGTCCTTACGGCTCCGGGACGGCGGGCTGCGCATAGCGGCGCACTCGCGGTCACGACGGAGGGCACAGCGAGTACGAGGCTATACGCTATACGGCCCCCGCAAAAAAAAAATTTTAAATGAGCTTACCTGGGCTCTGGACTCCCCAAATGGATTGGCACTTCGTGATGTTACACTCACCTACCTATAGATTAAAGCGGCTGCGCATAGCAAGTGCACAGCCGTCGTGCTCTAATGCGCTGAAGGGAGCCAGGCATGCAGGTAGCAGGGAAATGGAATTTATTTAAAGGTGTCGGAACACCACAAAGCAAAGGTACCGGACGAGTGAACATAAGCTTAATTCAAAGTGCCCCGAGGACAGGGAAAGACGGAAATAAATACAAATAAAACCCGACCACGTGCACAACACAACCAATCAACAGAAAGAGATAATTGAACTAACTACATACCGTAATTGAAAGGAAATTAACAAACATAGAACAGGTGCCCTAGGCACCTGTTACAGTCTTTAGTTATTGAATCATTATTGTTGTAGCAATCAGACATGCTATAGTTTGGTTGTGCTTGTGCAGAACACTCTCTCAGAATCAGTTGATTAAACAAGGGGAACTTTGAGAAAGCAGTGGGTTTATAAAAGGGAGTGTCAGGATTTCCAAATACATCCATAAGGCAGAAAGGCATAAGAAAAAAAAATAGACAATTTCTTTACAAAAACCATCCATCCATTATCTTTCGCTTTATCCTCTCTTAAGGTTGCAGGGGAGAATGTTTTGGACGCTGGGCAAATACACCCAGGACAGGGCGCCAATATATTGCTGGGCACACACTAACTCACACAATTACACTCTCTATGGGGTAATTTGGAGAGTACAATTGACCTTAATCCATCTTTTTGGACTGTGGGAGGAAACCAGAGAAGTTGGAGGAAACCCATGCGGACATGGGGAGAACATGGAAACTCCACCCAGATTGGGATTCGAACCGGAAATCCCTAGCGCTGAGAGGCGGACATGATAACCACTAAGCCACCGTTGCCACCCTTTACAATATCCCTCATGACAATAACTCAAATGTATGACTCAAAGTTTGTAGATGAATGCAGTCAGCATAGTATTCAAAATCCTTGATGTCAATAATTGAACTGTCCATCTCTGTGGACTATTTAATGAATTGTGTGGGAGCTGTATTCAGTCTAGTGGGGATGAAAATTAAAGCGTCAGAATGTGGAATAACATGGAAGAGTGAGGAAAAAATACTTTATTAAAAAGAAAATAAATGCAAGAAAACTAAAATAAAGAAATTGACAATAGGGAGCATAATAGCTATTTGGAGTGAAAATGAGGAAACCTCCGTATTATTAAAAATATTTCTCTTACACAGTTCCAGAAAAACAGCATGAGTTTTTAATATCTGTATAAGTGTGTCAATGTAATAGGCGTTTCCTAAAATGCTCTGGTTGTGGGGTGGTTCCCATGATCACTTGCTGTGCTGCTGGAATTTATAAGAGCACTTGATGACTGGTTTTCCACTCTGGATGTAGGACAGGTCAAAAAGGACAAAAGAGTCCAAATCTTTTTAAAGCTCATGTGTGCTGGTGTATCCTAAAAGCAGCTGCACTGGATTTTGTGTGCAAAATATTGCAAATTAAAATAGTCTGGTTTGCTGGGGATTTCTGTGCAGGGCGTATTGTTTAGTTTGCCTGTCCACTGTAGTCATCAACATCTGCGGACCAATAGTCAGTCAATAAAAACACATCAAGGTAATTAAGAAGAGGAGATCATACAAATATGACATTGCACTATTTGTATCTATGCACATATTTTTATATTTTATATTTTTATATTTTTTATATTTTTTATGTGCTCATGTGGTTCAGTGCAGCAATTTCCTGTTGAGCTTGGCTGGCCTTTCCAAACGCAGGAAACCAAATCAAGGTCACTGTGTCCTGGATAGTCATAGGCATAAAGATAAGTAAATTTCTTAGCACCAGAAACAAATATTTGTGCTGGCAGTTGTAACAATAACAAAGGATATTTGAAATAACAAAGGAATTGTTGTTTAGATGGCAATACTTTACTTACCCACACCCAACTAAAATATTATTGGTTATTATTGGTACATATTATTGAATACATGTTTTTTTAACTGTGGGAAAAAAACAAAGGACCCGGGAGAAACCAATGCAAATATTGGGAGAACATATAAACTCCACCCAAATTGTGATTTGAACTTCGATCCCAACTTGGACCACAGTGCCACTCACATACAATTTTATATAAAAATTGTATAGAGTGGCTCTAAATCAAGATCAAATCTAGATCTAAGTGGATCTAAATCTGCGTGCATATGGCACAAGGATAACCTAGGCCGCAGTTCAATGATTGACTTTATAGTTGTGTCATCAGACCTGTGGCCATGTGTGTTGGACACTCGGGTAAAGAGAGGAGCCGAACTGTCAACTGCTCCCCACTTCATAGTTAGTTGGATATGTTGGAGGGGGAGAATGCCAGCACTGTATATGGTGTGGGTGGGGAGCTGCTGAGCATAACTGGGAATGTCATTGGGTGGTGGAAGGAACACTTTGAGGATCTTCTTAATCCCACCAACAAGGCTTCCATTGGGGAAGCAGAGATCACTCCTGGTAGCCGAGGGTCTGCCAATCCAGTGGCACCGCCCCCATGTCCACTCGATGTTTTATAGGCGTGTCAACGAAGACAGCCCCACTACATCCAGAGCTTTAAGGGACTCAGGGTGGTTCACATCCACCCCCAGAGCCCTCCGGCTGAGGAGTTTCTTAACAACCTCCACCTCAGCCCGAGTGATGGAAAACCGGAGGGTGTGTTCCAACCGAAAACCGGAGGGAGTGTTTTGCCTTGTATTCGCAATCTCATATTTTCGGTCACTACCCAGAGTAGGGATGTAGATTCTTGAGAGAATCTTGAGAGGGGAAGACCCAGGACAACATGGAGAGAATATGTCCCTTGACTGGCCTGGGAATGCCTCGGTGTGCCTCCTGAGGAGCTGGAAGAGGTGGCTGAATCAGAATCATCAGAATCAGAATACTTTATTAATCCCCGGGGGAAAATTGCAGTTTTTACAGATGCTCCATTAGAAGTGTTTATTATACAAAAGGGCACTATAAAAAAATTACAATAAGCGAAGTCAAAATTAAACTAAAAGTACTGAAAATAATCAATAAAGTAATAGTAAAGTGGCAAGTGTACAGTATAATATGTCATTTCAAAAATTTCAAAATATATAAAAATTTGAAAATATAGTGCACCGTGTGGCTGATGGTAGAGTAAAATAATATTGCACGTTTGAATAATTATCCTGATTACAGATTGATTATATATTTTGATTGCCACAGGTAAGAATGACCTCCTATGGCGCTCTGTGTTGCATTTAGGTGGAATGAGTCTTAAACTGAATGTTTCTCTACTCACTCTTTCTTCTCCCCCTCCCAGCACCTCTCTTTTAGCTGATGTTTTCGCAACATTCTTCACAGAAAAGATTGAGGGCAACAGCAAACTCTTTCATACCCCACATTTCCACAACACTACATCTCACATATTCAGCCAACCATCCTTCTCCTTCTCTCCTGTCTCATGATTCTGAAATCTGCAAGATTCTTCTTGCCAGCAACCCGACTACTTCCCCCCTTGATTCTCTCCCATCTCACTTTTTTTAATCCATTGACTCCTCTATCACACCAGCACTTACACACATCAACTCCTCCTTCACGTCTGGCACTTTTTTCTGATTCTTTCAAACTGGCCATAGTCAAAAAACCAACGCTCAAGAGCTACAGACCTGTATCACCTTAAAACACTTGAACGGGTGGTATCTACACAAGTCTCCAGATTTCTTACTCAGAACAAACTCCCGAGACTGATCCCAATTAGTCTGGTTTTAGGTGTGGTCTCTACACTGAGACAGCATTACTTTCTATGATTGACTCACTTAAATCTGCCGAAGCTAACTCTCAATCCTCTGTCCTCGTTCTGCTAGAACTTTCGGTAGATTTTGATACAGCAAATCATCAAAATCTACTGTCTATTCTATTTGAATTTGTTTTTACTGGTATGACACTTTTATGGTTTCGGTCCTATCTAACAGGAAGGACCTTCAAAGTGTCATGCAATGTAAAACTCTAACTCTCACGAAGTAATCACTGGTGTTCCTGTCATGGTCTCCTACTTTCCCGCCTGCCATGCCCTCATCTCGTTACTTCCTATAAATACCCCCATGTTCCTCTAATGTGTTGCCAGATTGTCTAATCGTCCGTGTCCAATCCAGCGTTCTCCTTTTCTGATCTACTGCGTGCTGACCTCCTGCTCTGTTCCTGATTTTCTAATCCTCTCGCCTCGTCCTCTGGTACCGTATCCTTGATTTCTATTTGTGTTGTTGTGTTGTTTGTTTTGTTTTGGCCCTGACGCCAGGTTTACTTTCGTTTTATTTTTGTAGTTTAAATGAATATCTTTACTTTACACTTCGTCTCGTGTGGCTGTTCAGGATGCTCACACACACACCAACGCTGTATGTGCGTAACAGCACAATCTGGACACAATGGAGCAACCGAATGAGCGCATGTCCGATGCCAATCGTGCTGCGGCTTTGCCGGCCGAAAATCAAGAAAGACTCAACCGACATGAGAATCTTCTGATGAATCTCTTGGAACAGAACCAGGAATTACTTTTTGAAGTGCGCGAAATTACCCGGAAAGTTACGCAGCTCTCGAATGTTCCACCGGCAGCGGCTGCATCGCACTCAACGAATCGCCGGCTGGTTCACAGACTCACCTTCCAAGGGCGCATCCGGAGCCACTCCGTGGCGATCTCCACTTGCGCCGACGTTTTTTTTTTTCCAGTGCCGATTGGTCTTCAGCCATTAACCTCTGTTATTTATGCATGACTCATCCAAGATTGCTTTCATTCTTCTGCGTGATTGCACCCTCTCGTGGGCAGAAGGCGCTCAGATTGACCCCACCATCTGCACTTACGAGCAGTTTCTGGCCCGTTTCAGGGCTGTTTTCGATCGCACGGATTATGCTGGTAATGCTTCCACCCGTTTGCTCAGTCTATGCCATACTGTGTCAAAGTTCGACGTACAGTTTTAACACGCTTGCATTCACAGTCCGTGCCTTTTTTCGGCTTCATTTTGGAACCTGGCCAGGTCAAGCCTGACCCCAAGAAAATCCGCACTATCATTAATTGGCCAACACCCTTGAATCGCAAGCAGCTCCAAAGTTTTTCGGGTTTCGCCAACTTCTACCACCGCTTCATTCGTGGTTACAGTCAGATCGCCAACCCGCTCACCAGTCTCACTTCAATCAAGTCTCCTTTCATATGGACCTTTGCGGCTAAAAAAGCATTCCAGGAGCGCAAGAATAGGTTCACCACGGCTCTGGTCCTTGTTCAGCCCGACCCTTCAATTCAGTTCATCGTGGAAGTTAATGGTCTGATACTGGCGTAGGGGTGGTCCTCTCACAGCGGCCCGGGACCGATAACCAACTTCATCCTTGCTCCTTCTTCTCCCACAAACTGTCTGACACAGAGGTGAACTATGATATTGGGAACCGTGAGCTGCTTACGGTCAAGTTGGTGCTTGAAGAGTGGCGTCATTGAGTGGAGGGGGCTGAACATCCCTTTATTGTGTGTACAGACCATAAGAACCTGGCCTATGTCCATTCTGCCAGGAGGCTTAATTCTCGCCAGGCCCGGTGGGCCCTATTCTTTTCCTATTTTTATTTTTCCTTACATACCTCCCACGCACCCGTAACACTAAGCCTGATGCTCTTTTACGTCTTTTCAACCAAGAGGAGGATATGGCCCCCCCGTCCAAGGAACCTATTCTTTCCACGGAAAGGGTGATCGTCAATGTCACTTGGAAGATCCTTGACACCATTCGTGCCACTCTGGTAAATGATCCTGCGCCTCCTACCACTCCATCTTATCGCCTTTATGTCCCAGCCTCAGCTCACTCATCTGTTCTGAGAAGGGCTCATGACTCCAGATTCTCCGGCCATCCCGGGGTTACACGCACATTTAGTCTCGTTGGTCGATGTTTCTGGTGGCCCACATTGAGAAGGGATGTAGAGTAATATGTCGCTGCCTGCTTTACTTGTGCAATGCTCCGGTGCAATGCTTCTCATCAGCCACCTGCCGGTCTTATCCATCCTCTTCCCGTACCCGGCTGACCTTGGTCCCATTTTGCATTGGACTTTGTCACTGGCCTGCCTGAATCCCATGGTAAGACAAATATACTTACCTTTGTTGTCCGTTTCTCCAAGGCCGTCCATCTCGCTGCTCTGCCTAAACTTCCTACCGGCTTGGAGACCTCTTATGTCCTCATCGATCAGGTGTTTTGGATCCATATCCTCCCCTTGGACATTGTTTCAGATCGAGTTCAAGTTCAAATTCAAGTTATTTATTTATATAGTGCTTTTTACAACAGTACATTGTCACAAAGCAGCTTTACAGAATGAAAAGCCTTTAAACCCCCAAAGAGCAAGCCGAAGCGACAGTGGCAAGAAAAAACTCCCTGTTATGCTGTTTTTATGGAAGAAACCTTTGGAGGACCAAGACTCAGTGAGGGGCTCATCCTCCTTGAGCGGCCAGGCAGCAACAACAGTGTAGGACAGCCATGAACAGATATTTAACATATGGCTTAACATATGGCTCCCTGTAGCTGCTCGCATTCAGTACAAGTCACTGACTCTGGCCTACAGAACCATTTCTGGATCTTCCCCCTCCTACCTTCACTCTATATTTGCAAAATACACTCCGACTCGTTCACTTCGCTCCAGTGATGATTGCCGCCTGGCGATTCCACCTCACCGAGGAGTTAATTCTTACTCCGTGGCATTCACCACTGCAAAATGGTGGAACGATCTTCCCAACTCTCTCCGTAAGGCAGAATCATTAAGCAGTTTTAAGAAACTACTGAAGACGCATCTTTTTAACAAATACTTGTTGAAGAAAAAAAAATGAGGGGGGGGGGGAGCAGCATCAGGTGGCGATCAGAATAGATTAATTTACAGTATAGTTAGTTTTCTTCATAACTTCTGACTTTTAATGTTCTCATTTGTAAGTCGCTTAGGATATAAGCGTCTGCTAAATGACTAAATGTAAATGTAAATGTAAATTTAACGAATGGAAAAAATCTAACAACTGAAGAACTATATGTGAGTCCATTAAAGTGGTCCTGAAGGACCGCCAGTCCAATTAATATTCAGGTTCCATCCAGTATTCGTCGAGCCATGGATGAAGGTCTGACTACACCTCCAGGAAGCCGGTCACACCTCAAAAGAAACAGACAAGGAAGGCAGTTAGAGCTAATAATAAAGCACGGCATTTAATTAATAAGTAATTGATTGACACAGTGCAGCATGTAACTCCGTCATCACTGACTAGAGCAGCATAACTAAAAGAGGCAGATACTGCAGACTCTACATAGTTGAGATGGTGCCCCGGAACAGCATCATTTCACCGCCACACCCCCCCATTAATGATGAGGTGGGTGAAGAGGTGAAACGCCAACACACACTGATTGCAGATTACCACCCCAACACAGCCAAACCTGAGATCTACATCTTTATCTACAGGGGATTAATTAAACGCAAGAATAAATAAATGTGTTTTTAATTTATTTTTAAAGATCAGGGCCCCCAATTTACCTCCAGAGTCTGTCGTTCTTTCTGTGAAAGTCTGGGGCCTCCGTTAGCCTCTCCTCCGGCTTCCATCCCCAGTCAAACAGCCAGTCCAAGAGGGATAATCAAGAGATTGAGACCACCTTGCGACGAGTCTCTGAATGCAACCCAAGGTCTTGGAGCATCCACCTTCCCTGGGTGGAATATGCCATTAATTCTCACCAGTCTGCGGCTACTGGACGCTCCCCTTTCAAAGTTTCCCTGGAACCTCCTCTCTTTCATGAACAGGAACTCGAGATAGCGGTTCCCTCGTTGACTCGTCACATTCATCGCTTCAAAAGAATCTGGAAGCTGACGAAGATTGCTCTTCAAAGGGCTCAAAGGAGAATGGAGTGCCTACCAAAATGATGGCTCCTCAATCTCTCCAACCGATTTGGTCCGTAACCATGGTTTCACAATAGACTCCCACTTTAAACTCTCTGATCATGTTATCAAAACTGCCCGTTCCTTCTTTACAACATCAGGAAGATGAGACCATTCTTGACTGAACATGCTACCCAGCTGTTAGTTCAACCCCTCATCCAATCTCGGCTTGATTATTGTAATGTGTTTCTTGCCGGTCTCCCAGCTTCCACAATCAGGTCTCTACAACTATTCATATTTTTTGTATTCAACCAGCCCATGAAAACTCATGTCACTCCACTACTTATTTTTCTCCATTGTAGTTGCTCGCATTCCATACAAGTCACTGACTCTGGCCTACAGGACCATTTCTGGATCTTCCCCCTCTTACCTTCACTCAGGTTTGATAATTCTACAATGTAGCTGGTTTTCTCCATTTTATTTTATGTATGCAGTTTTCATGTCTTTGTTCTAGTCAAGCTTAGAGTTTTTAAGTTATTGATTGTTTGTGGCTTGCTGTTGATTTGTCTTGCTGTGATGCTCTATCTGTGATTGCTTTTTGCAAAAATATTTTGTATAATTTAAACATGTAATACTTTGTTTTCTATTTTTCTATCTGTTATCTAGTTTTTATGTAACACATTTAAGTGCTTCTTACTAATTAGGATTACAAAACTATAAACAAATATTTTTCTTGTTCATAAGTTGGCGACTTGCTTTCCTTTTACCCTTCCTTTTCAAGTCTTGGAGAACCTTGAGTTTGTCTAGTTGTTAACAGTTTTCTAAATTATTTTTGTTGTGTATTTTTTTTTGCACCTTGAACTTCTGAAATCTCACCAATCTTAAAGTATCCAGATTAGAACCCAGCTCCTGATAACAACAGGTATCTTATCTCATATATGTATATATATCAAATTCACCTTAAATTCATGTTTTTGGACTGTGGAATTAAACCGGAGAACGTGAAGAAAACCCACACGGACACAGGAGATTCGAAGATGCGATGATAGGGAATCGAAGTTGGATCCCCAGTGCTCAGAGGCAGACATACTAACCACTAAGCCACCTTTCCTTCCAACAAAGGCTTATTAAACCAAATGAAAAAATATTATAAACTTATAATAACAGAGTATTTTCAGTTTAAGGTAGGTGTTTTCTGATTGTGTTATGTCAGTCATGTAGAGAGCTTTATAACTTGCCATGGTGTAATAACATTGTTGCTAGAAAACATTATTCAAATAACAGTGTCATAATATGTCATGTATTGTTTTAGGTGCGTAATTGTGTTGAGGAATGGGCTTGTTGTTGGTATGTGCTTCTGTGTGCCTCTGGGCCACCACACTGAGTTCAAGTTCAATTCATTCATTCATTCATTCATTATCTTCCGCTTATCCTCTATTAGGGTCGCGGTGGGGTTCCCCATGCCCATCCAAGGGAGAACATCTCGGGCGCTGGGCAGATAGACCCAGGACAGGGCGCCAATCCATCGCTGGGCACACACTCACTCACACAGACACACTCTAAACAGGGCAATTTTGAGAACTCAATTAACTTGATCCATGTTTTTGGACTGTGGGAGGAAACCGGAGAACCCGGAGG
>JAFMOD010000246.1:194948-219711 GCA_019802435.1 Corydoras maculifer
CGCTGGGCACACACTCACTTACACAGACACACTCTATATGGGGCAATTTTGAGATTTCAATTAACTTGATCCATGTTTTTGGACTGTGGGAGGAAACCGGAGAACCCGGAGGAAACCCACGCAGACACGGGGAGAACATGGAAACTCCACCCAGATGGAGATTCGAACCGGGAATCCCTAGCGCTGAGAGGCGAAAGTGCTAACCACTAAGCCACCGTGCTTACTTTGTATTATACCTTTCTTAAATAAATATCACTTGTTTTATTATGAAAAAAAAAAATCACCATTCATCCATTATCTTCCGCTTTATCTTCTATTAGGGTCGCGGGGGGAGGGGGGTATTGCTGGGCACACACTCACACACACACTCTATATAGGGCAATTTGGAGAATTCAATTGACCTTGATCCATGTTTTTGGACTGTGGGAGGAAACCAGAGAACCCGGAGGAAACCCACGCAGACATGGCGAGAACATGGAAACATGGACCTGGGAATCCCTAGCGCTGAGAGGTAAACGTGCTAACCACTAAGCCACCATGCAAATTTGATTGATAAAGGTTTTAATTTTTTTTCTCCAGGTTGTGCACTGAATGTGGCCTAATATAATGCAAGTGCGCATGAAGGATGAGCGATGAATGCAGAATCAAAGTTTAATAGAGACAAATCCAAGAGGGCAAATCTAAAAAAGAAATAAGACTTAAGATTGTGAACTGGAAATATATTTAGACAGATGTACAAGTGTAGTTGATTACCACTCCGGTGAACCTGAGTAAGGAAGGGGCGTGGCATTGGAATGTCCTTGAGGAAGTGCATTGTGGGAACTGAAGTCATTATGCTCAGAGGGAGGCTGCGTGACATCACCCCCCCCCCCCCCCCGAAGCCTTGCCATATATAATTAGGTAACATGGATGTCATTTTTATTCAATGTGCAATCTAAACTTTTCAATCCCACCTTAAATAGGTCAAGTGCATTTTTTTCATTCTTTGTCTGTCTAATTTCATGTTCTTAGTTTTTGCACTGGATGAAGGGCTGTGTTTTAATTTTGTTGTTCAGTGTACAGGTACAATTATATCCGAACTATATTAATTAAAATGGGCAATAGCTAAATGTGTCAATATTAAAACTGAGGACCTAAACACACTACTTAAAATAAATTAATGACCATGTCTTTGGAAGTTGTTCTAGTGTTTTTTAGCAGAGAAAAAAACTGAATGTAGCTATGGTATCATTCTAATAAATTGTGAAAAGGTAATGTTGTAAAGACATAATAAATGTATTTTTACATTTAAAGATACTTTGAGAATCTTTGAGATCCCCCCCCCCCCCCAAAGAGTCCGAAGTGGGTCTATCCTGAGGACGAACAGACTTAGCAGCCCCCTTGCACTTAGAAGGGATAAATTGATGTGTTTTAGGACGCCCTCTGGGTCGTGGAACTGGCCAAGAACGGTGGTGCTGATGGAATTCATCGATCAGTACAGGGTCCCGGATGTGATGATAAATGCTATATGTGCTTGATCCGAACTAGGAGGTGAATTACTAAAAAACAGGGAACATTGCAATAGAAGCCCTGCACATTGATTCGGACAACCTTCATATTTATCAGGTTTACTTACTGTTGGCGGAATTAAAGTTTAATAGGGCAAATCCAAAAGTCGGGAAGAAACAGGCAAAAAGCACAATAATCGGGAAATGCAATAATCCAAATAATGCTTGGTATGTCACAGAAAATAACAATACTTCGCGACTTAAGAATCGGAACTGGAAGTATATATAGACGGATGTACAGGTGAAGTCATTCTGCACAGAGGGAGGCTGTGTGACACCTAATTATCAAATTATACATTTAAACAGGAAAAATACAACTTTATTAAACCTATGGTGTGTGATTTGTATAAAGAATAGAAAAATTTAAGTTTGTTTGATGTTGTGATTAACTTTACTAACCAAACAAGTCAATTTGCAGGCTATAGCAGATGGAACTGACAGTGTAGTTTGATCCAGTAGAATAAATAAATAACCCCTGCTTGTTTGATTTTTCCATAGAAAATTTTGGTGATAATTTTAATGATGATGTGTTGTGTGACCGTGATCTCTTTTGAATATGATCCACAGGCAATGTGTTACACATTCCCGTTCACACCCCGCGGTTCCCCTCTCTCCTTCACACACACCCACTCCATGTTCACGCCCCGCTGCTGCACGCACCGCACCTCACACGCCCACTTCCACACCTGTCACTGATACCGGTAATCACAGATCACCTCTCCAGATTATTAGTTGCAGGTGTGCCCCGTTGATGGCAGCGTCCTCTTAAGCCGCCGTTCCGGATCCATCGGCGCAGAGTTTTTTGGTTTCACCCGGCTCGTACACGCGATCGCTTCCTGCTGCATGCAGCCGCTCTGTACGTGTTTCTACGCTCCTGGCGAGACGCTCCCGATGTTGCTACTGACTCGCTGCCTCTTCCTAGGATCGCACTCCTCCTTAAAGGACATTGCGGACTCCGCGGCACACGCCCGCCTCGCCTGCGCTTCACGCCGCTCGCCCGTTGGTTCCGCGGTGAGCCGCGGCTCCCCGCCGCCTTTCTGAAGTTTCTAAAGACTGGACATTGTTTTTGATATTTCTGTTTCTGCTTTATTCCCGCTTGGAGGAAATAAACTTTTGTGTTTACCATTGCAAACACGCCTCCCTCCGTTCCTCCCGCTACGGGACGCTTAAGTGTGACACAGTGAGGGCTGGACCATAGTTACTTAAAGAAAAATCAACAAGATCACTTTAATTGATAACATACCTCTTACAGATTATTGTACCGCCTTCATTAATTTACTTGTGGCATAATAACACATGGCATTTTGATCTAGATATTTGTTTAAAAAAAACGAATGTTGTTTTAATTTAAAAGAGGGGAGCTAAAGGTATGATTTGAAGTACAAAAGTTTTTTTTTTTTTTTTTACAAAAGAATAATGGCAGCTCTAGCCATCACTGTCGTAAAACTGCACACATGGTTAGGTGTCACCTCTTGGTAATAAACACTGACAAAAGGCGTCCTAGTACAACTGCCCAAATGGGTGGCGCTCATTAAATGTAAAGATGCAGGGAAACAAAGTGGACAATCAGGCAAAACTAAGTTGGCCAAAACCTGCCAAAACACAAAGTTGACCTGGGTAGAAGTGTAGCCACAGGTACTGATGTCCATGAGAACGTGCGTGTCCGGTAAGAGACATGAATTACTCACCCCACCAGCTGTTGACCAGGAGACCAATGCCAGACCCTCCCCAAAAACCGTAACCGGGAACTCACTGCGGGTCTATGAAGAAGAGTTGGATGACTACATGAGTGCGCTCACGAAGGTAATATCACAAATCACCTAACAGTTAAGGGAGAAGACAAAGCAGGACCAGGCAGAACGGGCCCAACCACTGAAAGTAGAAGACTGGGTAAGACTCAAGGCGTACAAGAGGAAGTGGAGTGAGCCAAGGTGGAAGTGATCGAAGTGACAAGCCACACAGTCAAGGTGAAATACAGAGGGCCATGGTCAGAGATGTCTCGAGGGATCCCATGGACACGGACCACGTATTGAATTAGGAGGTCTGCTGTCTCCTTGGCGTTGGGCAGCTTAGGCAGGGCCACAAACTTGCTTGCCTTGGAGAACCTGTCTACAAAAACCAGGATAACCGTATTGTTCTTGAACAGTGGCAACCCTGTTACAAAGTGTAGAGCGATGTGGGACTAAGGGCTCGAGGGGACTGGGAGTGGTCGCAAGAGCCCAGGGGATACGAACCCGAGACCTGGGATTGGGTCCTACCTAGTCACATGCGGCCTGCTGACTACACTTAAAAAGTGGATGCTCCCCGAGTTAGCAGGCCAGCATTACTTTTGTTAGTGTGTGTGCTATGTTTTGTTCGGCGTCTCAATGGTGTTCGACTCGTTTCGGTTTTTGTTTGTAGACTCTACGTTCCCCGGCACGTTCCGCCCGTGCTTTGGGTTTTGTTTGTTACGCCTTTCTTTTATTAAACACCCCCCTGCTGCTTACCTGGTCACCAGGCTCGTTCATTCTCACCGCATACACCTCGCCCCTGCATAGCAGCAGTAGGAAGGACGGCGCCCATCTTTCTGACAGAATGCAGGCCTCCACACCTAGCGAAGTCCAGGATTTCCCATTCGGGTAAGCGCCTCATTTTTTTTGTTGGTTCCCCGCTGCCACGTATCCTGTTTCGTCGGTCTGCCCCGGCAGTCGGGTCGTTAGCTGTTTCCCCAGCTGCATCGTTCCGACACCTTAGCTTGGCGCTAGCCCCGCCTGTTGCCGCTTCTTCGGATGCAACATTCGGCTGCATTACCTCGGCGGTAGTCCACCGTTAGCCATTTCCCCGGCTGCAGCGTTCCGCTGCGTTAGCTCGGCGCTAGCCCCGCCAGTAGCCGCTTCTCCGGCTGCAGCATTCCGCTGCGTTAGCCCGGCGCTAGCCCGCCAGTAGCCACTTCTCTGGCTGCAGCTTTCCGCTGCATTAGCTCGGCGCTAGTCCGTCATTAGCCGCCTCCCTGGCTGCAGCATGTGGCTGCATTAGCTCGGCGCTAGCCCCGCCATTAGCCGTTTCCCCGGCTGCAGCGTCCCGCTGCTTTACCTCGGTGCTACCCCGCCTTTAGCCGTCTCTCCGGCTGCAGCATTCCGCTGCGTTAGTTCGGCGCTAGCCCCGCCAGTAGCCGCTTCTCCGGCTGCAGCGTTCCGCTGCATTAGCGCGGTGCTAGCCCTGCCAGTAGCCGCTTCTCCGGCTGCAGCGGTCCGCTGCGTTAGCTTGGTGCTAGCCCCGCTAGTAGCCGCTAGCGCCTAGCTGATTAGCTGTTTCCTCGGCTGCAGCGTCCCGCTGGTGCTAGCCCCACACTTAGCCGTCTGCTTCTTTCCGGCTGCAGCGCTCCGCTGCTTAACCTTGGCGCAAGCCTCGCCGTTAAATTTTTTCTCCTCCCTCCTCGTGGGTATTTATGATGAGGGTTATCGACCGCGTCCTGGAGTATGGGAGGACCGTGCTCCCTCTTTCGGTCCCATGTAAGCTCCCGGCACCTTGCGACGGAAGGTTCCCCCCGGGTCTGGATGACCACGCCGTCAGCGAGCACCTGTGCACCGTGAGCAGGCAGCTTCGCAGCTTGCAGATCGGGAGTCCGCCCTGTGAGCCGCCAGCGAACCACTCCTCGCCGCCGGCAATGCTCTCCGTGCCGTGAGCAATCTGCCTAGCAGCCCTCGAATCAATAATCTGTCCAGCAAGCTGCTCCGTGCTGCCAGCGAGCTGCTCCGGCTCGTTAGCGAGCCGCTTTGGCGCCGCCAGTAATCTGCTCGTCACCGCCCACGAATCTCTCCGCGAGCTTCACCGCAATGATAGCAATCCGCTCCGCGCCGCCAGCATGTCGGCCCGCGCCGAGAGCAATCCGGTAATTCCCTTGAACACAAAGTACTTACAAATCACAATTTTTTTTTGTGCATAACAATGGGGCAATCTGGCCGACAGTTGCCCAAGGACGATATTTCATGAAACTAGATACATCTGGCGTCCGGTGGATAAGGCTCAAGGGCAACCGAGCTGTATCGAGCTCCCCCAGATAAGGGATGGAACGGCGTGTTCACCCCCATAGAACTCCTTCGACAAGTTTTTTCAAAATAAGCAGAACGAGGGATGTTTTTTTAATAAATAGTGTCAGCAACTGGACTTCGGGGCTCTGTCTTGGTGGGACCAGTGTGGTGCT
Source organism: Corydoras maculifer (assembly GCA_019802435.1). Taxonomy (NCBI): domain Eukaryota; kingdom Metazoa; phylum Chordata; class Actinopteri; order Siluriformes; family Callichthyidae; genus Corydoras; species Corydoras maculifer. The sequence continues at coordinate 200,679 of JAFMOD010000246.1, forward strand.
GAGATCAGAGTCGGATCGCGATCTTGGGCTTGTCTTGGACGAACACTGCTTTGACTCTGTTTGTCACAAATAAACTGCTTGATTCGAATAACTCTGAAATCATCTGTACTGCTTCAAAATTGACGCCTTTAAAATTGGTTCATCAGGGAAATTTCAGATTTCCTAACAATTGTTAGCAGAGGATGGTTGAAGGTCGTTGATTGCAGTGCAGATAATCGGGATGATTGCTTGATTCCAACGATAGAACTTACGCGATATTCACAGGCCAGCCAGTAAGGTAAGAAGGACCCTTGCTCCAATATTTAGCTGAAAAACAATATAATTAGCTGTGAGTGGTGAATAAGGGGCTAAGTTGGAATGCAAATTAAATTAATACAATTGGAATTGTTAACTGAACTTAAGTGTATAAATTTAAGTGTTGAAGTGCATTGTGTTCTTCCAAGGCTTTGTGGATTTGTGTATGGATTATAATTGTGTTTTGAAAAGTTGCTGAATGCTGGGTTTTACTGAAAGGTCATGACCAAGAAATTGTGAAAATCCTGTAGTTGCGTTACTGAGGCGAACAGGGTAGCTCCCTGTGTGTGTACAGTCGCAGACTGAACCGTCTGGACAAATTGAGTTGCTCCCAGGGGGTTCAGAGAACCCGTCTGCAGAGAACAATACGGGTTTTGGGCACAAGTACATTCACAGTGTCTTGGTAGGCAAATTGGTCAAGGTGATTGGGTGCAAGATATAAAAGCCACACAGTGTTTAGGTAGGTAAATGTAAATTGGTCAAGGTGGTTGGGTTCAAGATCCAAAAGACCCATAAATTAAATTAAACTGCTCAGTCCTGGTGGGTTCATGTCCCAGAGGGCGGTAAATCAAGTTTGATTTAGGTAAAAGAGTTTATGAGGAGACTTGTGCTCGCGGGTAAGTGAAATATAAAAGTAAAATTCAGCATGCAGCAATAGAGCAGCTGCATTCGTGGGATATTGCTCGTGGACGCACAAGAGAGGTTGAATAGAGATAGATGTACGGGAGTGTGTGAGAGAGCTCGTGTGTTGAATAAAATGGGGTTGACTGCTAGTGATGTCAAAAAGGAGGTGTTGGAGAGAATAAAAGTAACTAATCCTGTGGATAAAAAGGTGTGAGAAAATGTTTAATCAGTGGTGTGGTGCAGGGCTCTACCCCATTGATACTGCCCCGCAGTTGGGCAAGGATGGGCGTGAACATTTGTTGTGTGTAATACAAACGAGAGCTGATTCTGCAGAAAAGCAGGCAAAAGGTGCGAGGAGGTTGAAAAGATTTTAAATTGAGGGCTACAAAGGCAGAGAACGAACAGATATGGGTAAGATTAATAATGGAATACATGACAGTGATTACAGAAAGCCAGAGCAAGCATGTAGAGTCAACTGGTGAGAAACAGGAAGTGAAGCAGGAACCCATTCCTACTCCGACCCCTCCACTTCACATACCTTCACCCACTAGCACCCCTCCCACACAACCAACTGCTCTTCCCAGTTTTAAGGTTGTGCCAGCCCTGTACCTCGTCCTGCCCTTAACCAAGCAAGACCGTAGAATCACAACACAATCTCATGAGTGTAAAATAATGTTGGGTCAACCCGGGGAGGCCATTAAGAGAGGAACTATGAGTGTGTCTTTGTCCAGGTGTTACGCAATGGGGAGGTGTCCTAAAATTGAAGCCATGAAAAACACCTTGGTTGAATTGATACAAAAAGTAGGGCTCTCGGAATCCGACACTGTTGTGATGCCCAGGAATGGGAGACACAACAGCACAATGGAAAGAAATAAGTGCTTTTCGTGTGGCCGACTGGGACATATCGTGAGAGAGTGCCCACAGCGTGGGAGAGGACGAGGAGTTAGGGGTCCACCCTGGGGTTACCGCCCCAGACCCAACCACCAATGATGCTGCCCAGTCACCAGTCCCACCCCCGGCTGCCCAGAACCAATATTGAGGTCATCTGTAAAAGGTCATCTGGGATGTGTGATTTTTTTTGTTGGACACCGGAGCAGGGACATCAGTGCTCATGAATCAAATATGGGGAAATTATCTGTCTGACAAAACTCTCAAAACAACTGGTTTCTTAGGGAAAGTATTAGTGCAGCCCCTAACTGTCGCCTTACCAGTAACAATCACATCACATACGAATTCGGAAATGGTGTACCATCAATCATTTATTTGCCCCACAGTGTCCAATACCGGGACTTGCCCTCCTTTGCAAATTTTTAATCACACTCACATTCTCACCATGGGGGGGGGGGGGGTAATCACTGCCCACACAGAAAGACCTTTGGGACTCCCAGACAGAATTCTTATGGTGAGTTGTGAACAATTTAAAGAACCAACTGGGCTTGTTTAAATTGCTGATATAATATTACATGTAAATATATATTTAAATAATTATATGGTGTAATTATATGATCCACCTATTGTAATATAGAAGTTTAAAATCAGTAATAATTAGAATATGAACCATAAATTAAAATAAAACTGCAGTATTAATAAATTAAAGTGTATACTGAATAAAGTGTGAAAAATGTGTTGAAATATTGCAGTATGATATAGTTAGATAATTGTGTTGGTTTGGGTGTGGTACCACTGTATATGGTTAAGTTAGTCTGCTAATTTGTGAGTTTTGCCTGGCATGTTTGTTGTTTGTGTGGTTTAAGTCTGAGTGTATGATGGGATGAATGTAAAAACTAAACCACCATTCATTTTCTACTCTACACCTTTTCACGGCTTATTCTCTACGAGAATATAATATTTAGAAGTGATCAACCAGCATCACCATAAGCAAATGAGTAAATTTCTAAATAAAATAAATTAACATAAATTAACAGTAAAAGTAATTAAGTAAAATAACATGATACAATAATAAGTTAAGAAACACTGTGAATTAGAATAAAGTAAAGATAAAAGTAAAAATTTAAGCTTAACAATAGAGTGTGAAAGACAAAATGGTTTCTGCTTTAATAAAGCATTCACTCAGTTCAATAATTGTGAGCATGTCAGTGCTTGGAGTCAAACAATGTGCTCTGAAAATACTCGGTGGAGGCTGTGTTTGTGAGAATTTCTGGCGAAAAGTGAGGACGTGCTCAACCGAAGACGGGTGAGGGTTTGTTGGATCCCAGACCCGCCCAGATCAGGGAGACGTCGACGCTAAAAAATAAATATGGTCAGTGTCTCAGGTCACATGTTGCTCACAATAAATAATAATTAATTAATCTATTAAGGTTTTTAAATCATTACAATAGGGTTAAAGGTTAAATAAATAAATAAATAACCTAATAAATTTGTCTATAAAATTTGGGTATTAGTTTGTGGTTTATTAAATTAAGAGGTAATTTAAGGTTGGAAAATAGACACATTACTTTCTCTCTGCTCTGCACTGTGGTGTTTTTGTCACGTGGTGTGGGTTTGTCTGGGTGTCCACGTCCCCGTAATCATGCGCACCTGGGTTTTATCACGGTTCCCTATTTAAGTTCCGCACTCCCTTCCGTCCCCGCCAGTTAGTCTTGAGCCAAGCCTGTGCTACGCCCCGACTACACTAGCTCACTTCACTGCCTTGCCTTGCTTTGCCTAGTTTTGTGTGTGCTCGTTTCTCGCCTGTGTTGTGTTTATGTGTGTGCAGTTCACCACCTGCCGCCACTACCAAGCTCCCTTCACGCCAGTCACCCCGGATTGGGACACGACGCCGGCTGATGTCAGGCTTTGCCATACGCCGTGTCTCCACGTCATCACGCTCACTTCCTCGTGTTACCTCAGCAGTTCTGTTTACCTTGTGTGTTTGGAATAAATCCACCTCATCTCCGCTTTAGACTGAATTCGTCTCCGAATAGCGGATCCACCCTGCCCCGTCGTTCGACCGTAACAAACACTGTGTGTGTGTGTGTGTGTGTGTGTGTGTGTCGTTGATGAGGTCATGAGTAAGTGAAGGTAGGGAAAAGTTATTGCTTTTATTGAGGATTTTTTGTGGTATTTCATTGATTGCTGTGTTTTGTAGAAATAATGAAACTTGTGTCTTATTGAGTGAATATGGTTTGCACCATGTCATGTTTAGTATGAATAAGATCCCCTTCTAAAGGTGCTTATTTATATACAAGGTATAACAAGCTAGGTTATGCAATATAATAGATTTATAGAACATTACAGTTTTCTGGAGTACTGTAGCCTCTTTCAAATATAAGAACATCTGGTCTATATGAGGAACTCGACCAGTCTTTGTATTTCAAATAACAATCAGCATGAAGCATCACACCTATTGCTCCAAACAAACAATGCAGCTCACGACACATCAGTCTCAGCCGATAGCATTTGTCCCTAAAACCGGTTTTAAACAAGGGTTACACATCGTGATGACTTGGTCCCCTTAGTATATTAATTGAATGAAGAATCCTGGCTCCTAGCCTTATTATCATCAAAAGGTTTGAAGGTTGATGTGAAAATAAAAGGATGTAACAGGCATACTCTCTTTCTTCTCCTGGTCTAGCTCCGGCCAGTGCTGCTGCTGGGCCCTGCTATGCTTGGTTTTTGCCTGGTCAGGCTCTGCTTAGGTTAAGACCTGCCTTGCTTTGCTCGGCCCAGAATTAAGACAGAATTAAGATTTCTGCATGCTTACAGAATACCTGAATCAGATATAGCTTAAACTATTGATATACAATTAACCCAAATACAATTTAGTGCAGAGAAGCACTCGTGTAACTAAAGTTACCGTTTTAATAAAAAATTCAGATATTTTACATAATAAAACACACATTAAATCTTTGACCGTCTCTCATTCTCCGTAATTTGGTAATGGGATGCAGAGGACCTCATTAATATCATATTAATACCCAAAAATCCTACAGTTTCAATAATGTTGAATTGGGGAAAGTTAGCGAATTAATATTAATTAGCTGTGGCAAATAAAATAGTTTAAGCTCATTTAAATATCAACAGAGCTGAGAACCACGTCTGCACTATTATCAGATTGTTGTTTTAAAACAAGCAACTGAAGGTCTCCATAATAGTGACGTTCTCAGATAACTAGTCAAAAGAGTGGGGTAGGATTTCTTATTTTCATTCATTTATTCATTATCTCCCGCTTTATCCTCTATTAGGGTGGGGTTCCCCATGCCCATCCAGGGGAGAACGTCTCAAGCGCTGGGCAGGGCGCCAATCCATCGCTGATTTCTTATTTTCTTTTTTTTTTTTTTCTTAAATAAATATCACTTCTTTTAACATGAAAAAAATATATGTATATGTATCATCAAGCATAAAATGGACCGAGTACAATTTTTCGTTTAATGAAGGATAAAGATTTGACTGATAATTAACTACACTAGACCGGACTGACTGACATTAAATAATGAGGACAAAATTATGAGGTTATATATTTTTTTCAGGTCGGCGTTTGAGACAATGTTTTGCCATGACACATATAAGACAAATCATTAATGTTATGACTTTTTTGCAGCATTGTTTTTTATAAATTGATTGATAAATGTTTTATTTTTTCTTCCAGGTAATGAACTAAAGGAGGCCTAATTATCAAATTTTACATTGAACAGGAGAAATATGAGTTTATTAAACTTATGTTGTGCGATTTGTATAAACAATACAAAAATTTAAGTTTGTTTGATGTTGTGTTTAACTTTACTAACCAAACAAGTCAATTTGCAGGTTATAGCGGACAGAACTGACTGTGCAGTTTGATCCAGGAGAAAATAATAATAATAATAATAATAATAATAGTAATAATAACCCCTGGTTGTTTGATTTTTCCATAGACAATCTTGGTGATAATTTTAATGATTATGTGTTGTGTGACCGTCATCTCCTTTGAATATGATCCACAGGCAATGAGGGGTGGACCATAGTAAATTACTTCAAGGAAAATGAACAAGATTACTTTAACTGATAACATGACTCTGTGTTATGAGTCTGGTTCGGATAGAAAAGAGTAGACGTTGATGCAAAGCAACAGTGGTTTATTAAACTAATCAAACAGCGGCAACCAAGTGGCACGTGACTGAGTAAGTGATCGGCAGCAGGATCACTGGAGTACTCGCTGGATGTCACGTGCGTAGCTTGAGTAGCAGGACTGGCAGCAAACCTGGTATTAAGCAGAAGAGAACAGAAAAACACAAACCAACACCAAACACAAAATATAAACACCGGGGAATAGATTAAACAAAGAGAATGGGAAATAGCGTGAAAGGAGGAGCTAAATAGAATAGGAATAACTGCTTCTACCTGCCGGTGGACCTGTGCCCAGACCTCCTCGCTGCGCTGCAACCAAGCGTCCACTGCCGGTGCCTCAGACTCCTCCCCGCTCCAGGGTGCAAAGGGGGGCTGGTAGCCCAGCACGCACTGGAACGGGGTGAGACCGGTGGCTGAGTGGCGCAGCGAGTTCTGGGCAATCTCCGCCCAGGGGAGGTACTGCGACCAATCGGATGAATTGCGGTGAGCATAAATCCGGAGTAATTTATTTGTCTCCTGATGCGAGCGTTCACACGCCCCATTGGTCTGGGGGTGGAACCCCGAGGAGAGGCTGGCGGAGTACCCCAGCTTTTCACAAAATGCCCTCCAAACGGCCGACGTAAACTGGGGACCTCTATCAGAAAAAAATAACGTCCGGAATCCCAAACGAGGTGAACACTCGGGAAAATAGCAGTTCGGCCGTCTCAAACGCCAAGGGCAGCCCCTTAAGGGGGAAAAGAGGGCCGAGAGGATGGTGTTGTAGCCATTGGAGGAGGGGAGACCAGACACAAAATCTAAGGCTATGTGGGCCCAGGGCCGCTCCGGCACTGGCAACGGGCACAGCTTACCCGCTGGAAGCTCCCGGGGGGTCTTACAGGCCGCGCAGGTGGCACAGGAGTGCACAAAGGACTGTACGTCCGCCTGTAAGGACTCCCACCAGTACCTCTGTTGGAAAAGCTGGATGGTGCGAAGGACGCCCGGATGACCAGTACACAGAGTGGTGCGCAACGCCTCCTGGATTTGAGTATCAACCTCCCACCGGATCAGACCGAGGAATTTATTAGCGGGGATGATGGAACTACCGTGGTCAGGATCTAATAGAGAGAGGCCATGAAGTCTGGACAGGGCATCAGCCCGGTTGTTCTCCGACCCCGGGCGGAAAGAGATCTGGAGGTTAAATTGATTAAAGAAAAGTCGGTAAGAATTAGATCTGGAGGTTAAATTGATTAAAGAAAAGTCGGTAAGAATTAGGACGGGGAGAGTGGCCCCCATCAGCCAATGTCGCCACTCCTCCAGGGCCAATTTGATGGCTAAAAGCTCCCGGTCCCCGATCCCATAATTGCATTCGGCCGGCAGGAACTTGCGGGAGAAGTATGCGATCGGGCGCGCTTGAGAGGTGTCCACCTCCACGATGAACTGGCGCCCGGGGTCCGGGTGGACCAACACCGGCTTAGTGGTGAATAGTTGTTTCAGAGAATTGAAGGCCCGATCCGCCTCTGGGCTCCAGTGCAACGTGGAGGGGTTACCGTTTAGACTAGCTGTGAGGGGCAGGGCAATCCGACTAAAGTCCCGGATAAAACGCCTATAAAAATTAGCGAACCCCAAGAATTGTTGCAGATCTTGGGTTGAGGACGGCGTCGGCCAGTCCACGACCTCTTGCACCTTGCCGAGGTCCATCTCGATCCCCTTATGGGAGATGATAAAACCCAAAAAGGAGACCGAGTCCCGGTGGAAAACGCACTTTTCCCCCTTAACGTACAGCCCATTGGCGAGGAGACGTGATAACACCTGCCGAACTAATGCGACATGGGAGGACAGATCCCCAGAAAAAAACAGTACGTCGTCAAGGTAGACGATAACACCCTGGTGGAGAAACTCCCGAAGCACGTCGTTAATGAAGGCCTGGAAGACCGCAGGGACGTTGGTGAGGCCGAAAGGCATCACCCGATATTCATAGTGCCCCGAGGTGGTTATAAATGCGAATAGGGACCAGGGCGTACGCGTTCCGGAGGTCCAGTTTGGTAAACACGGGGGACAGAGGGAGAGGAGATGATGAAAAAACTTAATCTCCTCGATATGGTCCTCTCCTATCCCCATGTGGAGGGGGGGAGTGGTGGTTTGAGCCCCCCCAGAAGGTAGAGGGCTGCTGTCCACGGCTTGAATGGAAAAGGTGGTCTCGACAGGCACCCCAGGAATGCCCCATTGTTGGCAGAACCCCCGGTCGATAAAGTTGCTGTCCGCTCCGGAATCCACCAGCGCAGCAGTCGTCATCAAAGAACCCTTGAAAGATAAAACAGAAGTTAAGCAAAAGGAATGCTGCCTAACCTCCCCAGACACTCTCACCGTGACATAGGGCATCTCTCGGGTTGACCCGGTTGTTGCAGGTGATGAGCGGACGCGTCGGAAGGAACGAGCATCGCAGTCTTGTAGGGCATGGGCCGCGCTCCCACAGTAGAGACACAGCCCCTGTTGGACCCGGCAGTGACGCTCTTGCGGGGTCAGCCGGGAACGTCCCCGCTGCATCGGTTTAGGATCCGGGGTCCGAGGAGCTGAGGGGGTGCTGACCTTCCTCCACCCTGGAGGGACTGCGGGTGGACATCCGGAAGATTGCGCAGATGGAGCCGTGGAGAGATGCTGTTCCATCAGGACGGCGAGGCGGACTAAGTTGTCCAAAGTCGCACCGAAGTCCCGGCCGGCGATCTCGCGCTGAATCTCCCGGCGGAACCCCTCCTGAAACATCACCGTCAGAACGGAGCCACTCCAGCCTGTCCTCGCTGCTAACACCCGGAACTCCAGGGCATATTCGGATACCGATCGGGTACCTTGGCGAATCCGGTACAGCTACCTACCTACCACCTCTCCCTCCAAGGGGTGGGCGAAGGTGGTGCGAAACGCCTCATGGAACGCCGCAAACGACCGGCATTCAGGGCCCTGTAGAAGCACGTACAGAGCGACTGCGCGCAGTAGAAGGCGGAGAGAGGGAGGACGAGAGGTCGGTAGAAGCGGGGAACAGAGAGAGAGGAACACGCTACTACTAAACAAACTCGAAATTGCACTCACCCAACGGAGACCAAAACATGGAAGTACACAGCGAAAGAAATGCAGGGAATAATACTCGGATAACGCTTGGTAATGACGTGGAACGACCAATACTTCACGCCCGGCCAGCAAAACGGAAAGCCTTATAAAGGAAAGAAAGAACCCAGAAACAATGAACCTCACCTGGTGCACGGAGAACGCGTGCTGATTAGTAGGCGGGGCTAGGGGAACGCGCCGCAGCGCTGCGGTCTCTGACATAGCCCCCCCTGAAGAGGTCGTCATGGGGGAGCCAACGGGGACAACAGTGGACGGCCTCGTGGAACTAGCTAGGGGAAAACAGGAACGGGAGCTACGGGTCCTTCTACTGGGGTGTGAGGATTCTTCGGGAGGAGGCGTGGGCGGAGGAGGAGGTACAACAGGGGCCGGATGGGATGGTGGGAGAGGTACCTCTGGGGGGGGCTGAGAGCGGGGACGAGCCCTAGGTCTACCGGCCTGGGAACGGGAAGGTCTACTTTTCTGGGAAGAGGAATGGGAAGGTCTACCTCTTTGGGAAGAAGAACGGGAAGGTCTGCCTCGGGGTCAGGGAGCAGGGCATTGGGGGTGCGTCAGGTGGAATTGGTCGAGTAGAGTCTTGTCCAGTATGTCAGTCCGCTTAGTCCAAGATCTCTCCTCAGGTCCGTAAACCTCCCAATCTACAAGATACTCTAGTCCAGAGTTAGACCTGCGTGAGTCCAGTATCTTGTCAATGGTGTAAAGGGGCCGGTCGTGGGAAAGTTCTTGGGTAAGTTGCTGGTGGGGCTGTGAGTCAAGGGGCCGGGAGTGAAGGGTTTGAGGAGGGAAACGTGAAATGACGGGGAGATTCGGAGAGTCGGGGAGGGAGCTGTAGGGTAACAGTCACGTCATTAATTCTTTTGATGATAGTGTAGGGTCCGATGAATCTGGCGTTGAGTTTCCTACAGCCTGGGATGCACAAGTCCTTGGTGGACGGCCAGACTTGATCCCCAATCTGATAGTCGGGACCCACACTCCTTCTGCGGTCGGCGGACCCTTTCGAGCGGGCGTTGCTCTCAGAGATCCGTTGATGACCTGTCTCCCATACGTCCTCGCTTTTCCAGAACCATTCATCTACCGCTGGGGCATTGGAAGGAGTGGTGTCCCAGGGGGCAAAGGGAGGTTGGAATCCAAGGACGCATTGAAACGGAGTGAGGGCCGTGCTGGAACTTCTGAGGGAGTTCTGGGCTATTTCGGCCCATGGAAGGAACGTGGCCCAGTCATGAGGGTGCTTCTGGCAGTAGGTACGGAGGAATTTGCAGAGCTCTTGGTTAGCCCGTTCGCACTGCCCTTTACTCTCAGGGTGGTAACCTGAAGTGAGGCTGATAGAGGACCCCAGCTTCTTGATGAAGGCCTCCTGGATGGCAGAGGTGAATTGGGGACCTCTATCCGATACAATGTCCTCTGGAGGGCCGAAATGTCATAAGACCTCATTGAACAAGGCCTTCACCGTCTGGAACGCTGAGGGCAGTGCGGGCAGGGTGATGAATTTCACCCCCTTGGAGAAACGATCCACCACCGACAGGATGGTGTTCCCTTCGGAGATGGGGAAATCGGTGATGAAATCAACCGCAATGTGGCTCCAGGGGCGATGTGGGACGGGTAAGGGCTTGAGTTTTCCAGCAGACAGAGAACGGATGGACTTGGAGGCCGCACATCTGGTGCACAAGGCGATGACCCTGTTGATATCGGCCCCCATGGCGGGCCACCAGTACTTCTACCGAATCTTGTCCATAGTGCGTTCCACCCCTGGATGGCCCGAGCTGGTATTAGTGTGAACCCAGGAGATGAGTTGTTGCCAGAATTGTAGCGGATCTTCAAACTATTAGGTGGGGGTTCCCTCTGGTTCTTCTACTGGATCTCATCGTCCAGCTCCCAGGAAATGGTCTGGGCGAACACACTGGGTGGCATTATGGATTTGACCGGGGGTTCAGCCTTGTCCTGATCCTCGAACTTGCGGGAAAGCATGTCTGCCTTAGCGTTCTCCTTGCCCGGCCGGTAAGTCACAGTGAACTCGAACCTGTTGAAAAATAGGGACCACCGGGCTTGTCGGGCGTTGAGGCGACATGCAGACTTCAGGAACTCAAGATTGCGGTGGTTCGTAATGACTTTAACATGGAACTTTGCGCCAATAGGCCAATGGTGCCATTCTTCGAAAGCCAGCTTAATAGCGAGGAGTTCCCAATCTCCTACGTGGTAGTTCTGCTCGGCCGGCGTGAGTTTGCGCGAGTAGTAGGCGATGGGGTGAAGTCTCTGAGGCTCGCCTTGCCGTTGGGAAAGGATCCCGCTGATGCCCAGGAAAGAGGCGTCGACCTCTACCACGAAAGGAAACTCGGGGTCCGGATGGGCGAGCACTGAGGCAGTGGTGAACACCTTCTTGAGTCTCCTAAATGCTGCTTTGACCTTTTCCGACCACGTCAGCTTCTTGGGTTTACCCCTTAGTAGACTGGTGAGGGGCAGTACGGTTTGGCTATAAGGACCTTATGAATCGGCGGAAAAAGTTTGCAAATCCCAGGAAACTGCAGTTCTTTGACGGTGCAAGGTGTCTTCCACTCCAGTACCGCTTGACCTTGCTGGGGTCCATCTGAATGCCATGATCGTTGATGATGTACTCCAGGAAAGCAATTTCTTTCAGGTTTGAACTCACACTTCTCCGCCTTGACATACAATACATGCTCCAGTAGCCGTTCAAGAATCCTTCTGGTGTTGCTGACGTGGGACTTGGGATCAGGGGAGTAAATGAGGATGTCATCCAGGTATACGACCGCACACTTTCCCAGGAACTCTCTTAGGACGTCATTCACCAGGCATTGGAAGTCGGATGGGGCATTGGTCAGCCCAAACGGCATGACGAGGTACTCGTAAGGTTGTAAGCGTAGCGGAGGTCAAGCTTGGTGAAGATCTTCGCGCTCCGCAGCTGCTCAAGTGCCGAGGGGACGAGTGGGAGGGGGTAGGGGTACCTCTTGGAGATCTAATTGAGCTCCCAGTAATCGATACAAGGGCGGAGAGTACCATCCTTTTTTGGGGATGAAGATGAAGCTGGAGCTGACCGGGGACTTGGAAGGCCGGATAAATCCTTGCGCAAGTGCCTCAGCGATGTAGTCCTTCATTAAGGTCGTTTCCTTGATGGAGAGCGGGTACGGCATGGCGCGTGGAAATTTGGCTCTGGCTCTCACAGTGGAGCATCCCTAGACGTAGGGAGATGGGGGCGGTGTGGCGGGTGATGCTCCCCACGGTCTGCCATTGACTCCCGATATTCTCAGCGGCGTCTTGATGGGAACCGTGGGCACCCGGAGCTTCTGCACCAGTTTCTGGTCGATGAAGTTCCCCTCAGAACCTGAGTCAATCAGTGCTGCTACCAAGCACACATTACACATGTGACTGAGTTGCATAGAAATGCGTGCACTGACATTATGAGTGGGCTGAAGTGTGCTCACCTGAGGGGGCTTGTGGCTTCTGGGAGACTCCTTGGACCTCTTCTCTTCTCCAGGGGTCTCCACCTGCCTCACCGGTCTCACGGGGCACTCTAAACGTTGGTGTTCCGCTTCTCCACAATACAGACAAAGTCGGTGCTGGACCTGCTCACTCCTTTGTCTCATAGTGAGACGGGATCGTCCCATCTCCATGTACTCCTGGTCAGGGGTGGTGGAGGGTTGGCGCGGCTGGCTAGGAGGAGGATGGTGAAAGATTGGCGCATCGTGGAAGTCCAGCTGAATCCCTAGCTCAACGACTTCCTCCAGATTCATGTGAAGAGAGCGGTAGACGAGTTCTCTCTGCATCTTGGCATGAAGACCGGCCTTGAACTGGGAAATAAGCTCTACATTGTTCCAACCGCTCGAGGCTACCAGTGTGCGGAACTGGAGGGCGTACTCTGCTATGCTCTGTCCTCCTTGTCTGAGTCTGTGCAGCTCATCCCCGGCTGAGACTCCATGTCGAGGGTGGTTGAATACGCTGCAAAACGCCGAGGGGAAGCGTTGAAGGTGAGGATGAGGAGGGCTATGGCGTTGCGGTCCGGGATGGGTGGTCTGCTGGTGAGGAACAAAGAGAATTTTAATAGGAACTCCTTACAGCTTTCAGGGTTCCCTGAATATAATGGCGGTTCAGGAATGGGGATCATCGTGGCAGGTTGTGTGGTAACCGGAGCGGGTGCGGGTGCCGCACTGGCTGTGGCTGTCGGGGAGACCGTCGCAGCCCCCACTGCGAGGTTCTGGACCTGCTGGGCGAGTGTTTGAATCACCTGACCCTGAGCATCGAGCTGTTGTAGAAGCCGCTGGATTAGTTGTTCTGCCGTCTCCATGGTGGCGAAGTATTCTGTTATGAGTCTGGTTCGGATAAAACAGAGGAGACATTGATGCAAAGCAACAGTGGTTTATTAAACCAATCAAACAGCAGCGACTGAGTGGCACGTGACTGAGTAAGTGATCGGCAGCAGGATCACTGGAGTACTCGCTGGATGTCACGTGCGTAGCTTGAGTACCAGGACTGGCAGCGAACCTGGTATCAAGCAGAAGAGAACAGAAAAACACAAACCAACACCAAACACAAAATATAAACACCAGGGAATAGAATAAACAAAGAGAATGGGAAATAGCGTAAGAGGAGGAGCTAAATAGAACAGGAATAGGATAAAGGAGGTGAAGTGCTGGACGAGGCGGTAACCAGGGAGGACCGAGGATGGACGACGGCGAAGGAAACACACCGACGGGAACCTGGAACCGGGAGACAGAGAAGGGGTCAATATGAGATGTGTTAAATGTGTTATATACACCAACAGCGAAGAGGTTAGTAATTAAAAGTGAGAAGGTGTTAAGGAGTCTATACATAAAAGACGGACATGGACTTGCCTTTTACACACCACACGCACACGGGAGACTAAACTAAAGACGGGGACGAGGTAAAGGAAAAGAGGGAGGACGAGAGGTCGGTATAAGTGGGGAACAGAGAGAGAGGAACACGCTACTACTAAACACACTCAAAATCGCACTCACCCAACGGAGAACAAAACACAAAACATGGCCTTTTGAGGGCGCGAAGGTGGCGGCACTGTTTAGGGGCGAAACAGCGATGAGGTTTTGTAAGGATGCGAAGGCGGTGAGACCCATAGGCCAATTCGCCTCAGCGCTCTCAACAGGCTACGGTGCCCCCACGTCCTTAAAGGGTCGCGTCGCCTTCACGCCTCGTTGCTTTTGCGCCCTCAAAAAGCGCCGCCGCCTTTGTGCCCTCAAAAGGCTGCATCGCCTCCACACTCTTAATAAGCCTCGTCGCTTTGGCGCCCTCAAAGGGCCGCTTCGCCTCCGCACTTGTATAAAACCTCTTTGCTTTTGCGCCCTCAAAAAACGTCGCCGCCTTCATGCCCCTTAAAGGGCCACGTCGCCGCCGTGCTCTCAAGCGGCTATGGTGCCCCCACGTCCTCAAAGGGTCACGTCGCCTTCACGCTCTTAAGAAGCCTTGTCACTTTGGCGTCGTTAAAAAGCGTTGCCGCCTTCGTGCCCTCAAAAGGCTGCATCGCCTCTGCACTCTTAAAGAGCTTCATCGCTTTTGCGCCCTCAAAAAGCGTCGCCGCCTTCGCACCCTCACGACCCTTTCACGTCGCCTGCGCGCACTTAAAAGGCCTCGCTGCCTTCGCGGCCTCAAAGGGTCTCACTGCCTTCGCATCCTTAAAAAACCTCATCGCTGTTTCGCCCTCAAAAAGTGCCGCCACCTTCGCGCCCTCAAAAGGCCATGTCGCCTCCGTGCACTCAAGAGGCCTCGCGGCCTTCGCGCCCTCAAAGGGTCTCACCGCATCATGCCCTTAAAAAGCCTCATCGCCTTCGCGCCCTCAGAAGGGGCCTCGTCGCCTTCGCGCCCTCATAAGGCTCCGGAGGATCCCGGGCCTCCTTTTGTTTTTTTTTCTTTCTTTTCTTTTTTTTCTCCGGTTGGCCATACCCCCCCCCACCGTTATTTGGGTTCGAAGGTTCATTTTTAGGTTCGAATCCCAATCTGGGTTTTCACGTTCTCCCCATGTTCACGTGGGTTTCCTCTGGGTTCTCTGGTTTCCTCCCACAGTCCAAAAACATGGATCAAGTCAATTGAATTCTCCAAATTGCTCCTTATAGTGTGTTTGTGTGTGTGAGTGTGTGTCTGCCCTGCGATGGATTGGCGCCCGACACGTTCTCCGTTGCCCGGAACCCCGGGTTTGGTCAAATTTGTGAAACTGCTTTGTGACAATGTACTTTTGTAAAAAGTGCTCCATAAACAAATTACTTGAACATGTTGGTATCTGTCATGACTCGATCAGTGGAGAAAGAAAAAAGCAGTCGAGAGGTGATGTTCATGCTGTAGTTTAACAATAATTAGTTGGCAACAAAATTAGTTCCAAAAAAATAACTGAAAAGTGGGACGTCCCAAGACACCATTTACAGTCTTGGGGACAGGGAACAGGTGCTGGCAACTGGAGAACAAAAGGCTCAGAAGTGGGAACTCTTATGGTCGTGGCTGTAAATGAGATAGGACACTGAAACTTACCACTTTCTCTTACCACTGCTATACTGATGACACTCATTTGTCTTTTGCCCCTGACGACACCACAATCTCAAATCGGATATATGCCTGCCTCACCAACATATCTGTTTGAATGAAGGCCCGTCATCTCAAATTAAATTTTGAAAAAACTGAGCTTCTCATTATCCCAGCTAAACCCTCAATCCATCATGACCTGACCTTCAAATTGATGGCTAGACAATCTCTCCAACCGATTCGGTCCGGGACCTTGGTTTCACAATAGACTCCCACCTTAAACTCTCTGATCATGTTATCAAAACAAAAACAAAAAAATAATTTACACCTGTTGTCTATTTCATTTGCACAACATCATGTGAAATTGATTGTCAATCAGTGTTGCTTCCTAAATGGACAGTTTGATTTCACAGAAGTTTGATTTACTTGGAGTTATATTGTGTTGTTTAAGTATTCCCTTTATTTCTTTGAACAGTGAATATTATTACCTGTACTAATACATCTGTATATTTTCTCATTCAATATGTACATAGTGTGCATACCAACAAATATAAATGTAATAAAAATTCTTCTGTATATAATGCTCATTTTCTTTATAATTAATCATTCCCATATTTATCACTGCACTTTATTAATTGTATATAGTAGTAGTAACACTGTATTTTGCACTTTTGGTTAAATGCTGTATTAACTATATTTCATTGGCATGCTACCTGTACTCTGTACAATGACAAAAAAGTTTAATCTAATCTAATCTTTTAGTAAATATTTGTTTTTCAATATGATTTTATCATTTGACTGTAGAGTATAAAAATTTGTACAGTATTTTTATACAAATGTAATTAGGACTAAAATACATAGTGGGTCACTACAAAAATATTTAGCATTATTAATGTTTTTAAATAAATAATGTACATTACGAAATAATGTAAATGTACAAAATTAGGTTTAAATACTTTTTACAGGCCATAATGCATGTCAAGTAATACATGGGAAAAAATTATTGAAATATATTTTATTTCTAATATAAAGTAAACCATTAGTATATTTAGTACACATTTAGTATAAAACAATTTCAGTAAAACTAAAATAGGCATATTGACCTAATTTTTAATTGTGACAAAAAACAGGCAGCAAACAATTTAATAATAATGTGCAGCAGATGTACATAAAGTAGATCCATTTAACAATATAGATGTTTTCTGAAGAATTTTCAGAAAGTGAGAAAGAAATACAGCATGTAAACTGTATAGAATCATATAAAAGCAATACTAAGCCTATAGCATTTGAATGATAGAATGATAGAATGATACACATGAGCATTGTGTATTATCCCTTTTAACTGCAGGCAGCAAGCTTCCAGTCATGTTGCTTTTACAGATGATTGCATTCCCTTTAAAACAAAAATTTGGTAGCTAGCAATAGAAAAAAAATAATTCCTGTTGCTCATTTCATTAAAAACTAACAACAGGCTAGCTCTTGCTGCTGTCTTAGTGCAGGTCAGCACATAAATATTCACTGTGCCATAAAAAAGACTCAAAATCAGATTTTGCTGATGTTATTACAATATATATTGCATGATATACTCAAAAATTAAATATACATTGTTCAAGGAATATTTTAATTTTAAATATTACTTATTTGACTGTCCTGCAAACATGGTTTGCATTGTGCAATATTCCATTGAAATGTAAAGTGTAACATTATACTATGCAATTACCCTTCTGTACTATATTTTTGTCTTTAGTTTAGTATTTCTTTGACTATGCCTAATTTACACAGCAGACTTACTGTAACAAGTTTGTCAGAAGGTGCAAAAAAACATGAGGTGGTTTAGAACAGCGCCAGTTAAGTCCAGGTGGCATTCAGAGGCACATAGCTGTGGGCATAAGGAATGCAATCTTCTGCTTTTATTCAACAGGTGTGCTGTCTGTATCAGAATTTCCATCTTGAACTAGAAGACTCTCGGTTTCATTGCCTTTATCTAGCTGCAGGAACTGAAGCAGTCTGAAACAAAGAATAAATGAAATAATTGCCAAAAAAATAAATAAATAAATAAATAAATATATATATATATATATATATATATATATATATATATATAAGAATGTGGCATGATGGCAGAGACAATAACCAGCACCTGTGACTGAGTGGGACCAAATGAGGACTGGAGGGAGACAAGATTTATCAAGCACAGAAACAATCACATTTAAGACAGTGTTATTCACCGGTAGTAAGAATGTTATGCCAGGTCATTGCATATGAGAAGATTTTTGGAACTATTGTTTTGATATACATTTAACTGGTTATGTACAGTTGACTTAAAAGTTTAAACATCGAATCAGTTTCCACTCTTATGCAGATGATACACAGTTATACATTTCAGCTAACCCTTATGATGATCGTTCAGTCAGTAAGCTCGAGGACTGCATCAAAGATATTATAATATGGATGTCAAAAAACTTCTTACTGCTAAATTCTGATTAAACTGAGTTTCTAATAGTTGGACCCCAGGACAAAATTAACAAAGCTTCTAACATTATGTTAAACCTTGATAACTCCTTAATTAGACTCAGCTCTTCTGTAAATAATCTTAGGGTCATTATTGATTCTCCTTTACAAAGCACATTAGCAATATTACTAGTATTACATTTTTTTCACCTTCATACCATTTCGAAGCTATGAAATATCCTCTCCCTCCAACATGCAGAAGAAATATTAATTGTATTAATTGTAATTGCTTGTATTACCTCAAGGTTATATTATTGTAATTCACTACTGACAGGATGTTCTAATAAATCATTGCATAAATTACACCGGTGCAAAATGCTGCAGCTAGAGTTTTAACTAAATTTAAAATTTAAAATTTAATCATATCAGTATTTTTTATACAAATGTAATTAGGACTTAAATACATAGTGGGTCACTACAAAAATATTTAGCATTATTAATGTTTTTAAATAAATAATGTACATTACCGAAATTATAGGTTTAAATACTTTTTACAAAAGGCCATAATGCATGTCAAGTAATACATGGAAAAAAAAATATTGAAATATATTTTATTTCTAATATAAAGTAAACCGTATATTTAGTACACATTTAGTATAAAAACAATTTTAGTAAAACTAAAATAGGCATATTGTTGCACTCGCCTACCCAGAGAATAAAGCAGCTGCGCATAGAAAGCGCAGAGCCGTCGCGCTCAAACGCACTGAAGGGAGCCAGGCACGCAGGTAACAGGAAATTGGAATTTATTTTAAAGGTGTAGAGACACCACAAAACACAGGTACGACGAGTGAACATAAACTAAACCACGAAGTGCACCGAGTACAGGGAAAGAAGGAAATAAATACAAACGAAAACCAATCACGTGCACAAAACCACCAATGAACAGAAAGAGACAATTAAACAAACTAAATGACATTAATTAAAGTAAATGACCAAACATGGAACAGGTGCCCTAGGCACCCGTTACAGTACC
>JAFMOD010000246.1:220691-237086 GCA_019802435.1 Corydoras maculifer
ACCAATCACGTGCACAAAACCACCAATGAACAGAAAGAGACAATTAAACAAACTAAATGACATTAATTAAAGTAAATGACCAAACATGGAACAGGTGCCCTAGGCACCCGTTACACATATTGACATAATTTTTAATTAAAGTGACAAAAAACAAGAAGCAAACAAGTTAATAATGTGCAGCAGATGTACATAAAGTAGATCCATTTAACAATGTAGATGTTTTCTGAAGAATTTTTAGAAAGTAAGAAAGAAATATAGCAAGTAAACTGTATAGAATCATATATAAGCAATACTAAGCCTGAAGTAGAGCAGCATTTGAATAATAGAGTCTATCTGATCCACATGAGCATTGTGTATTATCCCTTTTAACTGCAGGCAGCAAGCTACCGGTCATGTTGCTTTTACAGATGATTGCATTCCCTTAAAAACAAAAATTTGGTAGCTAGCACTAAAAAATAATTCCCGTTGCTCATTTCATTAAAAACTAACAACAGGCTAGCTCTTGCTGCTGTCTTAGTGCAGGTCAGCACATAAATATTCACTGTGCCATAAAAAAAATCAGAAAGTTTGATCATATCAGTCCTGTGTTATCAAACATACATTGGCTACCAGCTAAGTTTTGTATTGAGCACAAAATTTTGTTGATAACATAAAATTCTACATAATCAGGCACCACAGTATCTGAGTGAGCTGTTTCAATTGTATAAGCCAACACGTGAGCTCAGATCTCAAGCTGCTTGTTTACTCTTAGCTCCTAGAATAAATAAAATTATTGCTGTGGAAGAGCGTTCTTCCACAAGGCTCCTCAACTTTGGAATAGCCTTCCAGTTACTGTTCGTGATTCTGATCATCATTAATCTTTAAAAGTAAATTAAAAACATTTATTTAATCATGTGTTTAGATAAAGGTGTAGATCTCAGGCTTGGCTGTGTTGGGTTGGTAATCTGCGATCAGTTTGTGCTGGCGTTTCACCTCTTCACCCACCTCATCATTAATGGGGGCTGTGGCACTGAAATGATGCTGTTCCAGGGAGCCATCTCAACTATGTAGAGTCTGCAGTATCTGCCTCTTTTAGTTCTAGTCAGTGATTCCAGTCACATGCTGCACTGTGTCAATCATTTTTTACTTAAATGTTGTGCTTTATTATTAGCTCTATCTGCTTTTATTAGCTCCATCTGTTTCTTTTGAGGTTTGGCCAGTTTCCTGGAGGTGTAGTTAGATCTTCATCCATGGCTCTGCTGAAGCACTGTGACTACGACGAATACTGGATGGAACCTGAATATTAATTGGACTGGTGGTCTTGCAGGACCCCTTAATGGACCTACATATAGTTTTCCAGTTAGAGTTTTTCCATTTGTTAAATATAGTCGCCCGATCTCCACACAATCCGTACAAGGAGGATGCACGGCCGCTCAAGGAGGATGAGTCCCCCACTGAGTCTTGGTCCTCCCAAGGTTTCTTCCTTACATCCCAAGGTTTCTTCCTTTGGGGGTTTAAAGGCTTTTCATTCTGTAAAGCTGCTTTGTGACAATGTACTGTTGTAAAAAGCGCTATATTGTTGCGTGGACGATAAACTGCCGCGGAGTCGAGATGCTATCGTAACAAAACTGGGTTTATTAAAGTGATCGTGAACGTAACTCAGTAACTCCAACACTAGACACACGAACCTCTTCCCTTATATACATGTATTTTCCCGCGGCGCATCCCGGAACATCCACGGGGCAACTTCCCATTGGCCGGGCAATCTGCCAAGCCGTGACGTGTGCGCCAACATGGTGAGTCCCGCGCTACACAGCCCGCCCCCCCCCTTACCATCGACCTTAGTCCAATAGTCGGGCAGGTAATCGGCGTTCGCGTCGCGGGCGTCCCAGGCCCGGTTCCGAGCTCACACTCGACCCTCCCAACGCCAGAGGTGAGTCACCCCTGAAACAATAGGCGGTTCGCCCCCTGCAACTTTAGGGCGTTAAGGGGCCAATCTGTCCCTGTGGACGACGAGGCACCTCGCCCAGTTGCGACTTGACCACGAAGGGCACCTCCCACGCAGACTGGAGCTTCGGCTGTAGTGGTGTTCGTGAAGAACCTGCAGGGCCTTTTTTTGCAGTGCAGATGTCGCACAAACAGCTCCACGTCGTTGCGACAGCCAGGCCAGGTAGTCTGCGAAACCTCGCACAAACCGGCGATAATACAATGCTAGACCCATGTAGCTCCGTTGCTCCTTTAAATTCCGTGGTTTC
The DNA here is from genome assembly GCA_019802435.1 of Corydoras maculifer. NCBI lineage: Eukaryota > Metazoa > Chordata > Actinopteri > Siluriformes > Callichthyidae > Corydoras > Corydoras maculifer. The sequence continues at coordinate 222,926 of JAFMOD010000246.1, forward strand.
GGCTAGTCCCGCACAGCGTCTGTCTTTTTCAGGTCTGTCTCAACGCCCGCCCCGCTCACAATGTGACCCAAAAAGTGACCCACTGGTGACGTCCAGGGACTGTGTGAAGGCTCGATGATATCCGCTGCTGCCATCTCTCTGTTGTGCTGTTCTGCTGCCTGCCGCTTATTGAGGGGGAGGCGATGGGGTCGCAGACGGATCGGCACAGCATCTCCCGTGTTGATCTCGTGCCGCGAAATGCTGGTCCTGGTGCATTCCTGCTCCTCTGGTGCATTCGTCGCGAACACATCAGCAAAGTGAAGCAATAGGTCCCATATCTGCTGCCGCTGGATCTCGTTTAGATCGGTGCTGCTGCGTGTGAACAAATCATTCAACGGGGCTGTGTCTTTCGTCGCGCAGTGTCACTATCTTGATGCCGCTTCGTGGGTGGTCATGTTGCTCCCATCTGCGTCGCCGCAACAGAGCTTTAGTGCTTGACCGCCGTTGTGGAGTAATCCTCTTTTAAAATCCACTGTTGCGCCCACCTTTTCCAGGAAGTCCGTACCCAGGATACAGTCCTAACGACGTGGGAGCGATGGATGATAGACGGCGAACACACGTTTACTAAAACTCGGAGGCAGCGGCGGGCGAGTTACGTCACTGTCTGTGAATGGATTGTGGATGCCTGGGCTAAGGTTTCTGCCGTAACTGTTGTCCGAGCTTTCGCAACAGCCGCCTGTCGACGATTGATGAGGGGGAACCTGGAGTGTTCGATAGTGAAATTGCGCAGCTTTTTAATTCAGACACAGGATTTGTGGGAGAAGAGTGATTAATAATGTGTTTTGTCAAGTAGTAAAATAAACTTCAATTATAAATCACCGTTTTGCATCCTTTACTTTTCTTGTAGATCGTATGTTTTAGCAAGTGCCCTATAATGCGGTGCCGTACAGAATAAGTACTGTACAGAAATAGAGTCCGTAATTGAGACTGCGCCTTATAGTACAGTGCGCCTTATACGTGGGTCAAATACAGAAATAGACCCCATAATTCACACTGTAATACTGTGCGTCTTATGGTCCGAAAAATATGGTATTAAAATGATTAAGTGGGCACTCTTCTTTATTATCTCTATTATATTTATTTATATTTTAAAAAACAGGTGTCAATCAGTGTTTTTTATTTAACTTATGTTGTTATGAATGTGTATCGTGCCACAAGGAAAAATTTTTTTAGGTCCGTCAGGTTTGTAAAGTTTATAAAACTATTATTAAAGAGTTTAGTCTCCATTCCACAGCTAAACAAATGTACACATAGCCCATACATATTATATTTATTATGAATTAAAATTAATTTATTCTATCGATGACTGCAACCTGATACATATTCGTTGAACGCTATTGAAAAAGTAAAAAACAAACATTTTTACTGTAGACTGGCAAACACTTTAGAGATGTTTTTGTAACATCTATTCTAAATGGCATCAACAACTCTTCTAAAGTGTTCACCACTCTACTAAGTTTGTGTTATGATACACTTTATATATTTTAGTAAATATCAGTCATTTACACTTATATTTGGTCATCTAGCAGACACTTTTATCCAAATGAGACACTTATTACTTTTTATTACAAATGAGAACACCACAAGTCAGTAGTTATGAAAACCCGCTACACCCTAGAATTGTCAAACCTGATCGTTATCTGATCCTGCACACCCCGGTCGGTCATAGATTTCTATATTTTAAAGAAGTGCTTATATTTTTGTAATTATCATTTTTTAATTTTTAAAAACACCTGACCAAGTTAATCTTCTAATTATCTGCTAATTCCAAATGTTTTTGACGTGGTTGTTTTTGTCAACATTTAGAATCTGTTTAAAGATCTAAATAAGTTTCATGCAGAAATACAGAATAAATTCTAAATGGTTTACAAACTTTGTAAACACCACTATATATGAAATGTACAAGCCATCTTACCCCAGGAGACCTATGGGAACAAGGCAAAGTCCACCAGACAGCAGAAAGGTAAACCCAGAAAACCAATCCACTGTGGCACCATAAATGCTGTTAAACACAGCACTCGCCATTGTAGTAATTAAATTATCAATTGAAGCAATGCAGGCAAAGAGGGCACCTGAAAAATAGTAAGTGCAAATATAAATTATAACCATCATGACACCATTATCATACAACCAGGTTTTTTTATTGATGTGTAAGTTTTATTTATGTGTAAAAATGTACAATTTTTTTTTTTTGGAGTTAACTACCATTATTTAATACCAAGCAATTTGTGCTAGAAACAATTTTACAAAAGATATAAGGTTAAAAAGGAAAAAAAAAATATGTTTAATGCACGAGATGAGGCAGCCCTGGAATTTACATGAGGTGAAATCTCTAAGAGATTGTAAACAACTCAATACACAGGGAGCTTAGAATAAAATCGAAAACAACAGGAGAAAACACCCATGAAACAGACACTTGATTGAGTAAGAGCTTTTAGGTATGGAACAGCAGTTTTAAAGGGTTCAGGTTTACCTTGCTCAGACTTTGAGACCACTTTTGACATCATGGAGCGCATGACTGGGAAAGGCATGATAGCAAGAAGCATTGGAATCCTCACTTAAAAGAAGAACAAAGATTGTCTAGTCATTGTTACAAATGCCCATTAGTAATTCTACTGTAAGAAATGTGTTTTTTATGATTACATACAAGCAAACATTCCTACTCTATAGTTTAAATAATATGGATACAGGTTATTTTTTAAATCATGTTTAAATTTTAGCCTTCGAGTGTAATGACAGAATGTACTTCTGCACTGAACAGAAGAATGTAATGTAACAGAAAAGTTAATAATTTATCATTATGTTTATGTAATAACCAACTGATTAAACATGTAGAAATAAACATACTCAATGGTTGGCTGTATTACCAACCTGGTGCAACTATAGCTGTAAGTATAAATCAGAATTGAAAGGGTGTATGTGCCAGGGCTTGTGACTAAAGGCATGATGACTTAATCTAGCTGCTTACTATGTCTAAAATAGTATAAACTTGTGTAAAAATAAAATGTTGTGCCCTTAAAGATTAAACAGTACTTAATATTAGTAGTGTGGATATTTTAACATCATGTATCTGCAACAATTATTTTGATGTTTGTATTATGCATTTGTAACTATTGTGTTAAAAAATGACGAATTAAAAGGACGAGTTGAGAAGTTGAATTGTATATGTGTGTGTGAGAATTCAGAAAACATGTAATCGTGTATGAGATTAGAAAAGAACAAATATGGGAAAGGAGGTCAAGTGAAACTAAGTCAAAAGATTCATGAGCCTCTTCTACTGCTGCTCTCAGTAAGAAAGTATAAAAATTGTGTGCAAGTTTAAATTAGAGAGCCATATCTCTAAGGGAATGACAGGTTCAGATACTTGAATCGAAGTAACTGTTTATTCGCTTAGTAACTGATTTTCTCAATAAATTCTCAACTTAACCTAATAAATATAAAGAACCTAATACAACTGTTCCATATATATATATATATATATATATATATATATATATATATATATATATATATATATATATATATATATATATATATATATATATATACACACACACACACACACACACACACACACACACACACGTTAAATTGTTGTGATCAGAATAGACTAGAGAATTTATTACGATTTTTGTATAATGGAAACATTTACCCAGAAACATCAGCAATGTAGTTTGGACAAAAGCCATCATCACCATTCCTATGAGAACTGAAAGCATCCCGATGAAGATTATGGTGACATTACAGAAACAGAAGGAGAGTACATATACCCCCAGAAAACTAACGACAAACATTGCAGTTGAGAGAGCTGAGCCATAACCAATAAGGATCTCATTCCAGCAGAGTGGCTTGTTTAGCTCAAAAAGTGTGACAACACTCAGGCCTCCGAAGCTGCCGAAGCTAAAGGAGGAAAAGATGATGATCAGGAGCACTAGCAAGCAGTTTCTTTTTCTGCTGCCTTTGGCAAAGAGGTTGTAAATTCCCAGTGTGAGCTTTTGGACTGTGAGTGTGTGAACTTCATTGCCATCAATCACCCTGCTCTCCTCCAAAATAAAGACTACGTAGATCAGATTGACCAGATGGCACATGGCAGAGGTGAAAAAGGGCCAGTTAAATCCAGCAAATTGTAGAAAGTAACCAGTGAATATTAAGGCCGCACCAGAAAGCAACCCTATCATCATGTCCAGGCCAGCCATTCGTAGTGTCTTTTGCTTCCCAGCTTCATGAAGGTCGGCCACGTAGGAGAAGCAGCCACCCAAGATTGTGGCAATACCACCGAAAAGGGAACTGATGAAGTTTGCCACAATTATCAGGTAAAGATTAAGTTCAAATACAGAAACAGCTAATAAAGAGAAGCAGTATATAAGAGACCCAATAAGTGGAAGGACAATGGTAATCTTACGGCCCCTCTGATCACTGTAGGCTACCAGAACAAGAGTCATCAGAAGACTGGGAATCAAAGAACATAGGTCCGAGCACATTGAAAACTGCGAGGCTGCTTTCTGCACTTCCTACAGACACACAGTGGCAAAAACAATGGTTTTAAAATATGGAAAACAAAGCAGTATTTTAAAATGCACAAAACAGAAAAAGAAAAGGAGAAGTAGAAAGCAGAAGTATGAATAACCATTTTTATAATAACTGATACACCTCTTACCGTTCCAGCTGTCAATCCCTTTAGCAAGTAAATATTCATTCAAAAATAGTCAAATAACTTTTAAAGCATAATCTGACCTGTTATTTATATATGTATATTTATATATAGGGATTCCCGGTTCGAATCCCAACCTAGGTGGAGTTCCCATGTTCTGCCCGTGTCTGCGTGGGTTTCCTCCAGGTTTTCCGGTTTCCTCCCACAGTCCAAAAACATGGATTAAAGTCAATTCTTCAAATTACCCCACGTGGAGTGTGTCTGTGTAGTGAGTGTGGAGTGATGTACAGCAATGGATTGGCACCCTGTCCTGGATCTATTTGCCCATCACCCCAAGCGTTCTCCCCTGGATGGGCATATCCATATCCATATCCCCCTGTGACTCCAGTAGAGAACAAAGCGAAAGATAATGGATGGAGATATATATATATATATATATATATATATATATATATATATATATATATATATATATATATATACACACATACATGGATTGAAGTGAATAATATTTTGATTTCGGGAAGATGAAAAATCATTGAACGCAAAAGGCACTCAATGGCTTAAAATGTAAAATGAAGTGACTTTAAACACAACTCCAGTGGTTTCAATTCTTACAATATTAAAACGTTTAATTAAAATTTTTTTGCTAGATTTGTTAACAAGAATAATTGACAACAAAGTTGAAAACACTGAAAGTCAATTCATTATTATTTCATTATTTTCTTGTATTGACAATGTCCCACTTTAGCACGTTCGCCTCTCAGCTCTAGGGATTCCCGGTTCGAATCCCCATCTGGGTGGAGTTTCCATGTTCTTCCCGTGTCTACGTGGGTTTCCTCCGGGTTCTCCGGTTTCCTCCCACAGTCCAAAAACATGGATAAATTTAATTGAATTCTTAAAATTCCCCCATATAGTGTGTGTCTGTGTGAGTGAGTGTGTGCCCAGCGATGGATTGGCGCCCTGTCCTGGGTCCATCTGCCCAGCGCCCGAGACGTTCTCCCCTGGATGGGCATGGGGAACCCCACCGCAACCCTAATAGAGGATAAGCGGGAGATAATGAATGAATGAATGAATGTCCCACTTTTTCAGAAAATATATTTTGTCAAATACATCTCCAACAGTATTTGCACTTATTGTCCAGTTAAATCATCAAGGGATTTTTGTTATATTTTCATATTTAAACATCAAGTATTGTAGTTTGAGTGGCAAATATAACGTTCCTCTTTACAAATTCAATCCCATTATTTACCATTAGAGACACCCTTAATTTCCATTTTGGTTTTAAATGGCATCAGTACATTTTGCAATTTTGCAGAAGCTTTTATCCAAAATAACTTACAAATCTCACTTTTGTGGTACAAGGTGACAATAAACTCAAGCGTCCACAATGCCAACTTTCAGTGGACAAGTTGATAGCCCAAAACCAAGTTATGATGCCCAACATGCAATTATTGCTTCAAATTGAAAAATATAGCAATAATAATAAGGCTTTTTCAATTCTCATAGCAATGTTTGTATACTTTTCATCAATATCAAGGTTCTTGTACAATTACAAAATGATAAATAATTTGTTACATTATTCCCAGTGATATTCAGAGGATTGTAAAAGGACTCTAAAGAGAATTTTTGCTTGCACTCACATCAAAGTGGATGGTTTGGTTGCTGCTGTTTGTGACACATCTGAATGAGCTGTTGACTGCTGGATAGGTGCTGTTTGTGATCTTCTTCCATAGACGACGGTAAACATACTGCTGCACAATTGGATACACCAAAAAACTGGCAAATGCGAAAACAGCGACCACTGGCTCCACCAGGTACAAACCCTTCATATCGTCCCACACTAGCTCTTGGGATGCATGCAGAAAAGCGCGTCAATAACAGTACAAAGGTCTTGTTAATCTCATGGTAAAATTCTATGAAGGGAATTGCAAACAACTTCTTAAGCCACCCTGTCGACACCATAACACGAATACACATTTTTATACACAAAACAGTAAATAGTCTAAGCAAATGCCTTTCTAAATCAAGTAGAAACAAAAGCTTTACCTGCGACATTTATCTACGAGCACGCATAACATTGAGTCTTCCTTCTGCGTGACTGTGATCTGCTCACATTATCGGTGTCCGTGCTGATAAGTGCCGCTTCCTGTTTTTGTCGAATAATAGTTTCTTATTGGACAATTTTGACAAGCCCGGATTCTGATTGGTTTTTGTAGCTGTCGATAATATTATGGGGTTAGTTGAATCACCCTGCTAATAAGTTAGAAAAGGCTTCGGGGCGTTTGTTGCATAATATGACCGTCTTGACTGTAACCCTGCTGTGTTATTAAAAGTATTTTTAAAGGTGATTAACGCACGACCAAATTACTTTCTATACATCAAGTATTTTTACTGGAGCCTAGCAGTTAATTATTTAAAAAAAACGATAAAACACTAAAGAGAAATCACTGGCAAACGCGTTTATAGATATAGTTACCAGAGGAAACCCATGTAGTCACGAGGACAACATACAAACCCAATGTAAAAGACGTCGGTAAAGTTAGTTTGATATTCGACATTCGGCAGACATTCGCGTTTCACCGCTGCTCTCTTTTCCCTACGAGTTTACATTTTTTCCCCTAAATCACTTCTATTAAATCATGACTAAATAGAGAACAAACTACAATCATTGTATTTCATCAAAATTCACTCTCTATTTATTTATTTATGTAAGGCGACCAAATGCATCCGAAACCGCAGCGGAAGACGGCGCTTGACAGCAAGAGACCGTCTACAAAGAGTCCCCATAGTACATAAACGTAAAACATTTAGCGTACTGTGGATCATAATTGCTAAAAATAATTTAAACATACTTAGGAACAGATATATTACTACACGTGACAAGTTCATCGGTGTTGATGGTTAATAACAATTAAAAAAATCTAAACATGCATATATTGGTTTCATAAGCAGTAAATTGCAACTGTATAAAATCAATATGCCAAAGAAATATGAAATCAGTTATAGTTTACAATGACAATCCTTAATTTTAGAAAGTCTCACTCGAATTATTGTTTGAATACGCGAATATAACAGCAAAATGACATAATAATATAAAAGCACTTGTAGTTTACAGGGACACAGCTAGGGAACATACAACAACCTTCAGTTTGGGAATATATCCATCTTCTGATTTTTGGTAAATTTTTCAAAGTTACAAATTCCTTCTGTGAAACAGCAAAATAGTATAATAATATTAAAGCACTTGTAATTCACAGAGGCCCAGCTGAGAAATAGTTCTATTGGTTACATAAAAAAATTCACAAACCTTTTGTGTTTTTTGGCTATAAGTATTTGCATTTATAATATAATTTAACGTTGACCCAACTACGACACCTTTTGCAGTTTTACTACTATATTTGATGTACAATCAGTAGTGCTTAATGTAGTAGTCCTACATTACACAAATATATTTATGCATATTAATATTTGAACACAAATAAGTGTGTGTGTCAGATTTGAAAAACTATTTAATGAATGCAACATCCTGGTAAAGATTACATTTAAAAACAAAGAAGTAAATATAAAAATAATAATAAAGGTGGGCGGCACGGTGGCTTAGTGGTTAGCACATTCGCCTCTCAGCGCTGGGGATTCCCGGTTCGAATCCTCATCTGGGTGGAGTTTCCATGTTCTCCCCGTGTCTGCGTGGGTTTCCTCCGGGTTCTCCGGTTTCCTCCCACAGTCCAAAAACATGGATCAAGTTAATTGAATTCTCAAAATTGCCCAATTTAGAGTGTGTGTGTGTGAGTGAGTGTGTGCCCAGCGATGGATTGGCGCCCTGTCCTGGGTCTGTCTGCCCAGCGCCCGAGACGTTCTCCCCTGGATGGGCATGGGGAACCCCACCGCGACCCTAATAGAGGATAAAGCGGAAGATAATGAATGAATAAATAAATGAAAGTGGTACATTTTAGTTATTTTGGAGCAAAGTCCTTCAGTCATCTTCTCAGTCAAATAAAGTGCAAAAAAACAAACAGAAACTATTTGATGTAGATGATTTGCGAGGCAGTGCTTCGGATTTAGGCACGGAGGCATGGCCATGGGCCGGTTTTGGGAACAGCGAGAGAGATGGGGGGGGGGGGGCAGACTGCTCACTTGCGCAGCGATAGAGATTCAGAATGAATCACATTGTGTGTGTGAATGTATGCGCTGAGTGCTTCAGATACTGTGCTGTAAAAAGTGCTGATGATCGCTTTTTAAAAAAAAAAAAAAAAAAAAACTCCATCGCGATCTACCTGACACCCCTTTGTGATCGACCGGTCGATTGCAATCGACGTATTGGGCATCCCTGGACTATAACATTAAAAACAATAATCCTAGTGAGATTCTGCTGTTATACAGTAGCAGATTATAACATTAAAAACAATAATTCGAGTGAGACTTTCTAAAATTAAGGACTGTCTATGTTAACTGTAACTGATTTTATATTTCTTTGGCATATTGACCTTATACAGTTGCAATTTACTGCTTATGAAACTAATATTTGCATGTTAAGATTTTTTTTATTAATTGTTATTAACCATCAACACCGATGAACTTGTCACGTGTAGTAATATATCTGTTCCTAAGTATGTTTAAATTATTTTTGTGGATTATTTTGAATGTTTTACGTTTATGTACAATGGGGACTCTTTTTAGACGGTCTCTTGCTGTCACGAGACGTTCCGCTGCGGTTTCAGATGCATTTGGTCGCCTTACCTAAATAAATAAATTAATAGAGAGTGAATGTTGATGAAAAAAAAATGTAAATTCGTAGGGAAGAGATAGAAGCGGTGAAACGCGAATGTCTGCCGAAAGTCGAATATCAAACTAACTTTACAGTCGTATTTAAAAGGGACTGACACCATAAAGGATTCAGGACGTTCTTTGCTGTAAGGTGACAGTTTCCCCTGCTGACAGTAACGTTTTAATGACAGAATATTAGTTCCAAAAACAAAATAAATAGTAGTAAACGATAATGCCATGTAAAAAAAACATTTGGAATATTGCTGGGGAATGTTTATTCAAGCGACAAAATAGACTTTACTAAATGTTCCGCTAGGAGGCGACAAATAACTTTGTATTTGTCGAGAATCGTTGGCTTCAGCTCCTCATTAGAAAAGATACATAATTAAGTTGTTTACCAACAATTGTGTTTTAGAATGGTTTGTAATGGTTTGGTGATAAAGAGGGCAAATAATTATTATAGGGTGACAAGTAAGAAGCACTAGTATTGTATAGGGAAATCAGGACAAGAAGCCTAGCTCTAATTCATATCGGAGGCGCTTCTATCAGGTTACATTTAGTAATTGTAGGACTCTGCAGGCCAGTCAATTTATTACACCCAAAACCCGCTTATACATGTCTTTAGGGACTTTGCTTTGTGCATTGTTGTGAACTTTCTGCAGTTATGTTGAAACAGGAAGGGGACATCCCCCCAAATATAAAATTTTACAAAATCTCCTTTAGGCTGAAGCATTAGGATTGCATTTCACTTTTCATTACCCTTGAACATAATATAACATCTCATGCTTCAATTTTATGTATTAACCCATTTTACATTAACAGGAATCTATTTTAAGGTTTGTACAAGAAAGCTTTTGTGTTTGTGACTAATTTGATAAATGTTAATGGTAAACTTAATTTATATAAGCAATTACTATCTTGGGACAACATGGTGGCTTAGTTCATTTACACAAACACGAAAACGCCGTGCTGATGGCAATAGAGTGAAGAGCTTGTTGTCAGGATGACTGAAGTCTTCCACAATCTTTTTGGCTTTGGACCAGCACCGCTTCCTGTAGATGGTCTGAAGGTCTGGAAGTGCTACTCGGATGGTGCGTTCGGCCAAACGTACCACCCTTTGTAGTGATCATCTGTCCAGATGGGTGCTGTTCCCGAACCAGGTTATGAAGTTTCCTGTGAGAATGCTTTTAACGGTGCAGGACTAGAAATTCTGCAGGACCTTGGAGGGCAGCCTGAAGTCTTGTAGACGTCTGAGGTGGTAGAGACGCTTACGGGCCTTCTTTGCCAGTTTGTTATTGTGGCAGGACCAAGATAGGTCCTGCGCGATTTGAACTCCAAGGTACTTGAAGCTGTCTACCCTTTCTACTGCAGCGCTGTTGATCCTCACAGGGTGGAAGCTCCTCGTCTGTTTCTTGCTGTAGTCCACTATCAGCTCCTTAGTCTTTTGGAGATTACTATCCTGGCACCAGGTCTCCAGGTGTATCTCCTCCATGTAGGCCCTCTCATCGTTGTTGGAGATCAGACCTACTACAATGGTGTCGTCAGCAAACTTAATGATGGTTGTGGAGCTGGAGGTGGCCACGCAGTGATAGGTGTATAATGAGTACAGCAAAGGAATCAAAACACCCCTGAGGAGCCCCAATGCTGAGTGTGAGGGGGGTGGAAAGATGCTTGCCAACCCGCACTGCCTGCCATCTGTCCGTCAGAAAACTGGAGATCCAGTGACACTGGGATGGATGAAGTCCCAGATTCTCCAGCTTGGTGTTAAAAGTGGAAGGTATAATAGTGTTTAATGCTGAACCATAGTCCACGAACAGCATTCTAACATAATTATTCCTCCCAGTGTCCAGGTGAGACAGAGCAGAGTAAAGCTGGTGTGAGATGGCGTCATCCGTGGAGCGGTAATGGCGGTAGGCGAACTGTAGGGGGTCTAAGGAGTCCGGTAATGAAGAAGTGATGAAGCCTCTGATCAGTTTTTCAAAGCACTTCATCACAACTGATGTTAGGGCTACAGAGCGGTAATCGTTCAGGCAGGCTGGCTGAGATGTCTTCGGAACCGGAACAATGACAAAGACATCTCAGCCAGCCTGCCTGAACGAGGCAATGGAGTTATTTCATCAGTCCAATACGGACCTATCCTCCACTGACGTTTCCATTAAAAAAATAGTTAGTTGTATACTTTTTTGTGTATAGAACCTGTAAAAGGAACTGTTTCACAGTATTAAAATAAATTCTGTCTTCAAAAAGGACCAAATGACAAAGATCTTAATAGAATTTTAACACCACTTTCATATAAACAAGCTTCAGAAATTCACCTTTTGAGGAAAATACACAACACACCAACTGATGATGCTTTTTCCTTTAAGCCTTTTTATGCAGTAAAAACATGCAATAAAAAGGAGAAGCAGCTACATTAAAATATTTTATTTCCTTTTCATGGTTGTGGCATATCTAGTTAGGCCTGTTTTTGTGCTATAAAGAGACCTATAGGGCAAAGGATTAACATATTTACATAAAAAAACCACCCGAACACAACACAGTTATTAATGAAAAATACTTTCCTACCATTTTTGTTAATTTCTAATACAACAAATTAAATATAATACAAGCTAAGTAACAAGTAAAAAGTTAAGTATTTTTAGGATAACTGAGATACAACACCTATATCCTTCATTTTCAACATATATTTCCTTTATTACAATGAAATTTCCCCTAACACTAAATACTTTTGTATTTGATTGTGTCAACATCCAACAAGCAGCAACCACTGCAAACATGCCCTTTAAGAGGCGATCAATCTCTGGCATCAAGGGTAAAAATGTTTGGCTTATAAATGTGAATTTGATGGGTTTATATCAGGATCAACCCATTATATTTCCACCACTACGTTCCACTGTGAGCATGCTCTAATTGTTGTGGAAAGCTGCACTTGCTATATTTCCAAGAATGTTCTAAATTGCCCCATGCAGTGTGTATTTGTGAAAATGTGAGTGTAACCAGTGACATCCTGTCGTACCCACTGCCCAAACGTTCTTCACTGGTTGGACATTGGAAACCCCCACTGTGACCCCAATATATAGGATAAATCTGAAGATAATGAATGAATAAATGATGTCTAGTTTCATCAGGACCAGTATCAATACATTATGGTTGTAGCTGGTCAAATGTAATTAGTTTAATTTGATGATATACTTGATGATTTAATGATATAGATGTTTTGGTGAGAATTTGTCTTTTAATAAATCACAAGCTTATTGTATTGTATTTAATCAGGTAACTTGTGTATTTTGAACTATATGAAATATGAAAGAGATTAAAAACTTTTTATTGCCAGGAATAAAAAAGAATGATGGAAATTAGAATGGAGACAAATACTTTTTAAAATATGAACAGTGAAGACAGTTTAAAAAACTCTGTTGAGTCCACCTAGCTCAGTGATTCTCAATTATTTTCTGTTAAGCCCCCCCTAGGAAAAAGAAAACATTTTGCGCCCCCCCTCCACACACACACACACACACACACACACACACGCACACTCACCGTCACCCCACCACCACGCACATGACCAAATGGGATGAAAAAGTATTTTTACACGCCCACTGTAGTATCATTTGTCTATAAATTTGTTATAAGTACACCTCTTTTATAACAATGTATCCTTATTAACAATAAAGAAAACAAAAAAGAAATAAATATAGATCAACTTAGAACAAAGAATAAGTTTATTAACTTTGTTTTTTAGTTTGTAACAAAAATGAATGAAATCCTTATTTAAACTAGAAACATTTTTGAACTCACTGGCATTTCATACTGAAAAATTAAATAAAATAAAATCAATAAATCATAATAAATTCAAATTCATCAGCAACATTAATTCAGGAGCATAATATATTAACACTTTAACCTACAAAACAAACGCAAACGAAGTCAGTTGCGAGAACACAACAAACCTTTATTAATATAACCTATATTATAAACCACAAGGCCGAATATGAGGCTTTTATGATTATGCGCCCCCCAGGCACCGCACCGCCCAGGGGGGCGCTCTCCACTATTTGAGAAGGACTGACCTAGCTGCTTCTGCTTCAACCATACACAGTAAGGTGGAGTTGTTCTATTTCTGACTAAGGTGGAGTTCTTCAATTGCTGGCAGTTTAACTAAGGAGTGCTTAATTAGAAATATCTCTTCATCAGATTAATTTATATAGAGTTGTTAAACAATGTACATATTTAAGCACACAGTTTTGCTGGGAAAGGATGTTTTAAGTTGGTGCTGAGTTTCATTATTTGTCTAGTTTTTACAAAATGACTTTTACTTTCACTGCTATTGTTGATTTTTTTTTTTATTGTTGGATAATAAACTCTTACATTCCACTCAGTCCTCTACTATGGTCACGAGGGATTTCCCCATGTCTATCCAAGGGAGAACGGTTCTGGCACTTGGCAGGCACACCCAGGACAGGACAATCTACAGTGGGTTGCAAAAGTATTCATACCCCTTGAACTTTGCCATATTTTGTCACATTACAACCACAAACATAAATATATTTCACTGGAATTTAATGTGAAAGACCAACACAAAGTGGTATACAATTGTGAAGTGGAATGAAAGTTATACATGAATCAACAATTTTTTTACAAATAAAAAACTGAAAAGTGCGATGTGCAAAATTATTCAGCCCCCCTGAGTCAATACTTTGTGGA
>JAFMOD010000246.1:237149-277610 GCA_019802435.1 Corydoras maculifer
CTTCATGATGCTGTTTGCTCCCCAATATTCTCTTAACCAACATCTGAGGCCGTCACAGAGCAGCTGTATTTGTACTGAGATTAGATTACACACAGGTGGACCCTTTTAAGTCATTAGCAGTCATCAGGCAACTTCTGAATGCAATTGGTTGCACTCAGGGAAAAGGGGGCTGAATAATTTTGCACATCGCACTTTTCAGTTTTTTATTTGTAAAAAAGTTCAAGTTATTTATTTATAAAAAATTGTTGATTCATGTATAACTTTCATTCCACTTCACAATTGTATACCACTTTGTGTTGGTCTTTCACATTAAATTCCAGTGAAATATATTTATGTTTGTGGTTGTAATGTGACAAAATATGGCAAAGTTCAAGGGGTATGAATACTTTTGCAACCCACTGTATCGCTGGGCACACTAATTCACACAAACACACAGTAGGGGCAATTTAGAGCATTAGATTTATTTTCAATCCATGTTTTTGGACTGTTAAAGGAAACCGGAGAACCCCAGGGACACGAGAAGAACATGGAAACTCCACCCAGATTGGGATATGAACCTGAATTTAAAGCACTGAGAGATGAACGTGTCAACCACTAAACCACCATGCTGCCCTCTTTAATAAAAATATTATAATTCATTATCTCCCGCTTATCCTCTATTAGGGCCGCGGTGGGGTTCCCCATGCCCATCCAGGGGAAAACGTCTCGGGCGCTGGGCAGATAGACCCAGGACAGGGCGCCAGGACTGGGCACACACTCACTCACACAGACACACTCTATATGGGGCAATTTTAAGAATTCAATTAACTTGATCCATATTTTTGTACTGTGGGAGGAAACTGGAGAAACCGGAGGAAACCCACGCAGACACGGGGAGAACATGGAAACTCCACCCAGATGGGGATTCGAACCGGGAATCCCTAGCGCTGAGAGGCGAACCTGCTAACCACTAAGCCACCGTGCCGCCAAAATATAATAATAATAATAATAATAATAATAATACCAAATGTTCTCCCCTGGATAGGCATGTGGCACCCCCCGCGACCCTAGTACAGGATAAAGCAAAAGATAATGGATGGATGAATACAAAGCAAGCACAGGGTTGGCCACAGCATTCCTGGAGCAATTAGGGTTAAGGACCTTCGTCAAGTACCCACAGTGGTACCCACCTTCAGTGGACCTGGGATTAGAGGCCGCAACCTTTAGATTGATAGTCCAACTTCCTAACCACCCAGCTACCATGTCCATTGTGAAGTGTATTTGTGTGATGAAGTATCTCCAAGTAGTAAATAAAATCTATTACAGACTTATCAAGTAAGAAAAATTTAATCTAAGCTTCATTATCTGACATCACATGGTCTGTATCATACAGTGTAATGGATGCTGTAAAGTCTCCTGAACTACAGTTAATAAAGAATTATTATGACAAATCATTGAAATGCCTTGATGCAGGGATTTTTAAAGATGATGCAGGAAATAATGCCAGCGATACTGTGATATACAGACTAGGACATCAGCATTTAGTTGGTCTGGAAATTACTGCCAACTGTAATTTTGCTCAACAAATGCAGCTAAAGATGTACAAAACAATCAACAATCAGCTAGCTTGATTGCACTTCACAATTAAGTTCTTATGTTTTAACACAGTCTGTCTGCCCTGCCCATCTGCTAAGATTTCTGGTCTATCAGAGATATGCCACCAGCCTACAACCCCCAACCCACTAATGAACATATAACAGTTTCATCCATAAAAGAAAGCAAGTCATGGAAGCAAGTCTCTCAACTTCAAGGACATTACAGCCCTGAATAAAAATAAAGATGTTCTGTTATTCCTTTCGTATGGGCTGCAAATATTCTTTGTACCAGCAAATGATCAAACCCCTTTTTTAGCAGTAAAAACTCGACATTTTTTTTTGACAGATTTTTGTCAAATAAATAATATTGTTTGTCAAACATAATAATCTAATTTATGTTTGATTTATTACAGTCATAAAAAAAGACATTTCATCTGAAGTTGTATTTACCTCATAATCACAGAAAATTGTATTTCATTACATCATTTGTGTTGTACTTCCTTTTTTCGCATAACTATATAGTTGTGTTAGTATGTAAAGAATGTATTTCTTTTACCATTTTACTAATAAGAATGCCATCAGATACAATGTTATACAACATTGTGTTCATGTCACAATCGGGCGCGCTGTCTGGACGAAGACGGCGCAGCGCGGTGCGTTGTAGGAATCGAGCCAGGTGACCAGGTAAGCAAACAAAGAGCACTTTATTTTGCTGTAAACAGCGGGAACACCACTGAAGGCACGGCGAGACGTGCCGGGAGCAAAACACAAATAAAATAAACTGAACCGAACACCCGACATGGCACCTAAGCGTATATACTGTACACCGAGACATGCACATACACCCACAATGCTGACCTGCTGGCTTTTGCATGTGCGCTTCAAGTGTAGTCAGCAGGCCACATGTGATCAGGTAGGACTCAATCCCAGCTCAAGGGGATGGGCCCTACCTACGGGAGCCCTAAACGGCCAAAAGCCCGAAACACGGGAGACAGGGGGGAGTGGCCTAGCCCTCCTAACCTGATAGCTCACAAATTACAATTATAGTTTAAAAAATTATGAAAACCATCATTTTCTGTAAGTCAACAGATGATGAAGGAGTAGAGTTGGCAACAGAGACGATTACAAATATGCAGGATGAAAATACTCTCATTAGTCCTACTAATAACACAGCTGAGGAAACCACTGTAGAAAAAGAGAATATTCTGCCTGAATGATGTAAGATTATACCACATACTAAATTACAATCAATTGCAATTTTATTAGTGATTAGCACATCTTTTTCTCTGTGCTGTAGGTTTAGTTTGGAATTCCAATCCGCGGAGTGGAGTTTCCATGTTCTGTGTCTACATGGATTTTCTCCGGGTTCCTCCCACAGTCCCAAAACATGTATTCAAGGTAAACTCACTACTCTAGATTGCCACACATCTATCCAGTATCCACCGCTATCCACCATCTGGTTTTGAGTCGAGGGGACAACAACCTAAGCAAAGAGGCCCAGACATCCTTTTCCCCAGTTAAATTGTTCTAAATTGCCCATATTTAGTGTGTTTCTGTTTAAGTGACTGCGTGCCCAGTAATTTATTTGCAAACTGTCCTGGTTGTATCTGCCCAGCACCCGAAACGTTCTTCCCTGGATGGGCATAGAGAATGCCCCCACGATCCTAGTAGAGGATTAAGTGGAAGAAAATAAGATAAGATACTCATCAGAATAAAAACTGTTACAAAATCATCAGAGGAGAGTTTGGACACCAATTTACAGAAAAATGGATGTTTGTTTTAAAATTTTTGTAAAATTTGTCAGGATAAATTTTAATTTATTGTTTAATAATTATTATTAGTTCATAGAAAGTTATGATGTCTATTATAAGAATAAGCCCTTAACTTAAATAAATTATTAAGTCATTGTTATATTTTTATTTGTTTAGGGACATCATGGCTTAGTCGAATCATGGTGCAGGGAGCAGGGGCCACTTGCAAAACCATCCACAAAGGAGGAATCAAATTGAATCAAATCTCTTTCCCATTATTTATTCACAATTATGCATGCCCTCTCATGCCTTATTCATTTATTATGTACTCTATAGATTGAAATATAAATTGGAAATCAAATTTTAAAATTCAGCGGCACGGTGGCTTAGTGGTTAGCACGTTTGCCTCTCAGCGCTAGGGATTCCCGGTTCGAATCCCCATCTGGGTGGAGTTTTCATGTTCTCCCCGTGTCTGCGTGGGTTTCCTCTGGGTTCTTCGGTTTCCTCCCACAGTCCAAAAACATGGATCAAGTTAATTGAGTTCTCAAAATTGCCCCATATAGTGTGTGTGTCTGTGTGAGTTAGTATGTGCCCAGCGATGGATTGGCGCCCTGTCCTGGGTCTATCTGCCCAGCGCCCGAGATGTTCTCCCCTGGATGGGCATGGGGAACCCCACCGCGACCCTAATAGAGGATAAGCGGGACATAATGAATGAATGAATGAATTTTAAAATTTTAATATTAGTATCCTGTAATTCTAATACTAATACTTAAGAAGAGTACTCAATAGAACTAGCGGAAACTTGTTCCTCAAGTTTGTTTCCCATTCAATGAGTAATCACATGGCTCATCCAATAAAATAATCCATCTTGTATATTCAGTGTGCTCTCATTCTCTCCATGGCCTGCTTCTGGCCTCTTTTTATTGCACACAAATAGAGAGATAATTACAATATTAACTAAAATCACAGGTGTTTCTGTTTCCCTTATCTGTGTCCCACTCCTGCCTCCCTTTCACAGGCGCCGCCCAGTTACACCCTAAAGCCACAATGTACAAGAAAGTATTTCTGCATAATTTACCTGACACATTATCAGATTTCCAATGTGGGGATTAACACCAACAGGAAATTTATTTAACAACAAGAGAAACCTTGTAGCACAATGTAAGATCTTGATAGATATATTTTGATATACATTTATTAGTACCCCAATGGGGAAATTCAAAAAGTGGGAAAGATTAGATGCAATACATTGGGAAAGAAAGAGACAGGTGATAAAAAAAAAAGGAACGAAAACTATGATCCTAGAGGAACACAATTTAGGAACCCGAAAGAAATACACATATATAACAACATAGGCACCAACATGATCACGGTTTTCTGGACAAGCTGCCAATAAACGGCGCTCAGGCCCATCATGCCTGACTGAGAGAGTAAAGCCGTGGAGGCGTGAGTCTGTGTGTTCAGTTCGCAGATGTCACAGCGACACAGTATTTGTCCTTGGAACAGTTCTAGGTGGTCCCCCGTAGCACAGGTTCTTCTTGGGGAGGTTTCGATATCAACAACTTGCCCCTGATGGTTCTGATAACACGGGGGTTGAAACAGCAAATTAAGACTTTATTTTTAGGAGAGGCTCACAGAATTCTAGCCTGAATCTTTCAGACCCAGTCCAGTCTCCAAAGTTTCCATCCTTGTTTGCAGAGCCGAAAGCTTCTCCAAGATGGTTTCCATGTTGCGATTAATAGTTACAGCCTGAGTTCCAACGGCTGCCCATCTCATCAATCATATTGGGCAGCTCGAAGGGACACTGGACATCTGACCAAACACTTCTAATCTTTCGATACACCAGGGCAATGCCTAATCCAATCAACAGAAACGTAATGATCATAAATCCAAATACGAATAAATCCTTAATATCTTTAATGGAAAGTGGGGCCAGACACACGACACACCACTTCCCCCACACATCTATCGGTCTATCGTATTTCCAGGTACAAACTTCCTTTAGGACAGGTGGGTTCCTCCAAACCCAGGCTGCTTATTGAGAAGATGGTGTCAATTTCATTGAGAGACCATTTACAATCAATTCCACGATTTTTGTTACATGTTCAATAAACGGCCTCGGAGATGCAGGTTGTTCCAAACATATTTTAATGCAAGTTACTGAATAGACAACCAAGTGTACAGAAAAATCATTAATGGCGGGCAACCACGATTGATAAGAGAGCTCTGAATCTCAAAGATCCAGCTTCGGTTTATAAACCTTAGGAGGGCTGTCCTTTTCCTACGTATGTGCATAAGCACATGTTTAATAAATTCCAACAGTCCCCCCTTTCACACCCTAATAAGGGTGTGACCATATTTACTAAAGTTTTACTAAAAATGTGTGTCATATTATTTATGTGAGAGTGACTAAGGTTACTGAAATGTCTCTGTTTCTTAAAGCTACATTTTTCCTCCATGCCAAGTCATTACAGTACATTTCTAAACAATTAACCATATATTTTCCTTGTTGAGTATGCTTTTATGAAAATGTGCGATGTATGTGACAGAGCATAGTTAATCTTTTTGGTCTTGGAGACAGTCCATGCTTCCTTCCACACCATTCCCTGTCTGTGGTCTTCGCTCAGGTCCAAACTTATGATTGTGACTTAAAAAAATAGAAAAAAATGTACAGGATTTAAAGTTGAGTAATCAATCTTTTGCCTTTTTGGCTTGATGAGTCAACTTACCTAGTACTCATTTTCAAGTTTAGCCAGATTAACTTTTGTGATGATAGTACTATGCCACAGCACAGGATCAACATAAAAATGCAACTCATTTCAATTATTCATTCATTCCTTATCTTCTGCTTTATCCCATATTAGGGTTGCGGGGGGCTTCCCCATGCCCATCCAGGGAAGAACGTTTCAGGCGATGGGCAGATACACCCAGGACAGGGCACACATCTATCGCTGGGCACACACTCACTCACAAAGACACGCACACAAACACAAACGCAATTTGGAGAACTCAATTGACTTGATCCATGTTTTTGGATTATGGGAGGAACCCAGACAACCCTGAGGAAACCCACGCGGACACGGGGAGAACATGGAAACTCCACCCAGATGGGGATTCGCCGTGCCTTCAGGGATGGATTGGCGCCCTGTCCTGGGTCTATCTGCCCAGCGCCCGAGACGTTCTCCCCTGGATGGGCATGGGGAACCCCACCACGACCCTAATATAGGATAAAGCGGGAGATAATAAATAAATGAATGAATGAATGAAATTTTGCTCAGTTTCTCCCAATTGGCTCTAATTTCCTTCAACATTCGTGAAGGCTCAGGAACGGGTGTACATTTTCTGAGATGGTGCCAAATGTCCCCTTTTTTACCTTTTAATTTTTGACCACGTATGAAGTTACCTCTAAACTATATATG
The DNA here is from genome assembly GCA_019802435.1 of Corydoras maculifer. Classification (NCBI taxonomy): domain Eukaryota; kingdom Metazoa; phylum Chordata; class Actinopteri; order Siluriformes; family Callichthyidae; genus Corydoras; species Corydoras maculifer. The sequence goes on from JAFMOD010000246.1 coordinate 243,894, forward strand.
GTCCTGACCATCTAGGATTTATCCACTTTTCTTGTGGATCGCAATCCTCACCCAGCTCTCTAACATGGGGCTCTATTCAGTCAAGTCTACGTCAGTCATTGTCCCCCTTTTCCGGTGGCCACCTCTTCTGCTGCTTTACCTGTGAGGGGAGACTTTTGTAAAGGTTATTGGTGCAGTTATATATTCAGTTTCTTCCACTTTCCATATGCCTAAAGTTTATATCTACTGTCTTTTGTCTCTCAGAGGTCCAGGCATTCTCCTATATGTAAGAAGTTCCTATGGGATTCTGTCACGATTTGTCGGGTGCGCGCTGTCCGGAGGAAGCGGCACAGCGCGGTGCAGGAAGCGAGCCAGGCGACCAGGTAAGCAAACAAAACTGTTTATTTACAGAAGGCAGCGGGAATGCCGATGCAGGCACGACGGGACGTGCCGGGAGAACAACGTGAATATATATATCGGCGGGAAGGCGCCGCTGAAGGCACGGCGGAACGTGCCGAGAAACACAAACAAATCAAACCACAACCGCAACACCTGAAGTGACAACATAAGCTAATGCAAAGCAACGCAAATGCAAATGCTGACCTGCCGGCCGACGGGAAACCACCTGCTTAAGACACCGCCGGCAGGTCACATGTGATCAGGTAGGACCCAATCCCCGTACGAGCGGATCGGGCCCTACCTACGGAAGCCCTACGAGGCCAAACCCGAAACACGGGTGACAGGTGGGAGTGGCCCAGCCCTCCCAACCTGACAGATTCAATGAGTTTAATTAGATCTTGCTAATTTCCCTAAATTTGAAGACTCATGTTCTTGTGTGATTTGTAAGTGATTGTGTGATTTGATTGGTTTGTGGCTGCTCTCAATAGCTCATTGTATTCGGTGGCCTCTTCTCCTGTTCTATCTGTGTCTGATGAAATGCACTCATCTATTTCCTGTACTTATATGCTCATGCTGAGTCAGTGTAATTGATTGATTACCGATTATCCCTTACTTAATCCCATTGCTCTAATATAAGACCATAGTTTAGCTAGTTGAGTTCATTTTAAAGTTCACTACATATGTAATATGACATGACTAATTCAAAATATGACATCGTTGTGATAAAAATTTTTCGCGTAAACATATTTCTGACCTCCCCCCTTTTGAAACAATCCAGCGTTTTCAGCGCTATTTGTTGCAAAAACATCCAGTTAGTATGTTTTCTCATAATCGGCTATTGCTACATTCATGACCTGCCAAACTGTAATACTATGGAAAAATGATTTAATACAAAGTTATTAATTTAACTGGATCAAGCTGCTCTGTCAGCTCTGTCCAATAGAACCTGCAAATTGACTTGTTAGGTTAATAAAGTAAAAAAATTTTTCATGGAAATCAGAAAGCATGTTAAATGTAAAATTTGATAATTTAGGCCGCCTTCAGTGCATGACCTGTAAAAAATAAAACCTTCATCAACCAGTTTATAAAAATTATAACAATAATCATTTGTATTAAATTTATATATGGGTCGGCAAAATTTGTGCTCATGCCCCTGTGGAGGAAATATAGATATTATCCATAATTTTGTCCGTATTTGGTAATGTCAGTAAGTCCAGTCTAGTCTAGTTTATTATCAGTCAAACCTTCTCAGGAAGGTGCTCTGTCCCTTTTAAGCTTCGTAATTAAAAATTTTTTAATAAGCTATAAAACTATATTTAACAACAGTTAAACCACAATACAACCAATTCAAATACCACATACAACTGCCTTCTTTTCAAACAGCAATAAATTATTCACACCCCCTATCTCTACACTCCTGTCACCTCGTAACAAACAGACACACACAGACCCAGACACCCCCACTTACAGACATACACACAGGATGTTAAAACATATAAGAACAGAGTGAGAAATGTGTTTTCAATTTCAATTTTCAACATTAAATTACCTATTAAATTTAGAATTGTAAAACAAATACTAGTATTTTTATACCCAAATCTATTAATTTATTTATTTACCTTTCACCCTATTTAAATTGTTTTAAAACCTAAATGGCATTAATTTATTTGTGTAACGTGATTTGACCTTGATCTGACTACTGGCAGCAGTTCAGGTTCAGTCAGACTGGCTATTTAAACAGTTGCTCACAGACAGACTGTCAGGTTGGGAGGGCTGGGCCACTTCCCCCTGTCACCCGTGTTTCGGGTTTGGCCTTGTAGTGCTTCCGTAGGTAGGGCCCGATCCGCTTGTACGGGGATTGGGTCCTACCTGATCACATGTGACCACGCGGTTTCCCGTGAGCCGGCAGGTCAGCAATAGCTTAGGTGTTACTTCGGGTGTCTGCGGATGTGTTTAATTATCGTTTTGGTCTGTTTATCTCGGCACGTTCCGTCGTGCCTTCAGCGGCGCCTTCCCGCCGTTATATATTCGCGTTGTTCTCCCGGCACGTCCCCCGTGCCTTCAGTGGCGTTCCCACTGCCTTCTGTTAATAAACAGAGTTTTGTTTGCTTACCTGGTCGCCTGGCTCGCTTCCTGCATCCGCTCCGCGCTGCGCCGCTTATACGGACAGCGAGCCCCGATGTGACAGAATGCTGACCTCTACACCGGGCGAAGTCCAGGATTCCTCTACTGGGTAAGCAAGCGTTTTTTCTTTATTTTTTTTTCTTTTTTTTTCTTTCTCCGCTGTCGCGTTCTCCGCGGTCCGTTACGGCGGTTAGCATCGCTAGCCGCATTAGCTTCTGCGCTAGCCCGCTAGCAGCCGCTTCCTTCAGCTGCGGCACCGGCTATATTAACTCGGCGCTAGCCCCGCCGTTAGCCGCATTCTCCGGCTGCAGCCCCGCCATTAGCCGCGTTTTTCGGCTGCAGCATCGGCTACTTTAATCCAGCGCTAGCCCCGTATTAGCCGCGTTTTCTCCGCTGCAGCTCTGGTTATCTTCTCTCGGCGTTAGCCCCGCCAGTAGTCGAGTCCTCAGCATCCATTAATCTGGCGCTAGTCATGCCAATAGCCGTTCCCCCACTGCAGCAATCGGCTACAGTAGCCTGGCGCTAGCCCCGCCTTCTCATCCCCGCTGCAGTGCTCGCTCCCCGGAGGTTGGAGTGATGAGGGGAATCAACCGGGTCCCGGAATATGGGGAGATTGTGCTCCCTCTCTCTCCCCCGATTAAGCTCCCAGCACCCTGCGACAGGGTGACTTTGAAGCCACTGCCGTATATTATCGGCTGTCGCAGGGTGTTTGAACTGGTGACCAGTCGGGAGCTTTCGGAGCGAGAGAGGGTGCTATTCTACCTCTCCCGTCCCCTGGGACCTGCGCTGAGGTGGGCCTGGTGGCCTTGGGGGACGTCTATTTTAGCTCAGCGACCCGATTCGAGGTGGCGCTCTTAGCCCGGGCTCAGATGCCCGCTCCGTCGGCGAGCACCTGGACGTGGTGAAGCGGCAACTTCCCCCGGGCGAGTTGAGGATCACCCGCTCCGCGAGTTCTTTCTCGCCGCTAAGGATCCTGCGCGTGATCCTCCGTGGGAGCCTCCCTGCTCCACAGATAACCCGTTCAGCGAGTACTTTCCCGCCGCTTAGGACCCACCGCGCGATCCTCCGTGCGAGCCTCCCTGCTCCACGGATCACCCGCTCCGCGAGTTCTTTCCCGCCGCTTGGGACCCACCGCGCGATCCTCCGTGTGAGCCTCCCTGCTCCACGGATCACCAGCTCCGCGAGTTCTTTCTCACCGCTAAGGATCCGCCGCATTATGCACCGCGTGATGCTACATGCAATTCCCCGCGCTATCCCCCCGGCGAATTACCCTGTAGCGAGTCTCAACGTGAGACGCGGCGCAGTCTGCGCGTGGGGACTTTATTCTCCGTCCCGCTGTGCCCCGATCGCGCGCCTCCTCTGGCTGTCAGCGAGCCACGGAGCTCTGCCCGCATGTTGAGCCGTGCCGTGCCGCCGGGGTCTCTCCCCTCGCTGTCAGCGAGACCTCGCCTGCCGCGACTAGGGTTCCGCCCGCCTTATATGAGTCGCCACGCGAAGCTCCTCGCGTCTCTCCACGCGTCTCTCCACGCGTCTCTCCACGGGAAGCCCAGCGCGTCTCTCCACGCGTCTCTCCTCGCGATGCCCAGCGCGTTTCTCCATGCGATACTCCACGCGGTTCTCCATGCGGTTCTCTAGGCGGTTTTCCTCGCGACTCTCCTCGCGGCTCTCCACGCGACTCTCCTCGCGATTCTCACCGTGATGCCCGTCGGGTTTCTCCTCGCGATTCTCACCACGATACTTCTCGGGTTCCTCAGAGATCCACGGAGCAACCGTCCTGCGACTGTGAGCCATGCCGCGCCTCTAGGGCACCCCCGCTCAACGGTTGCCATCCTGCGTCGGTCGCGTCCGTCCCCGAGCCGTCCGGGATGTCATTGGGGTGCGTCCAGTGCTTGGTGACCACCACGGTAGACCAGGACTGTGTGTTAGGTGGTGTGGCCATGGTACTGGTTCTCTCCTTTTGTGTCCAGGTGGCGGTGAGGAGGGAGACTGAGAGCCGAGTCGGGGTGTCCAGCGCATCATCTGGGGTGCAGTCCTGTGGTCCGAGGAGGAGGCCGAGGCCGTCTATTTCCCCCCCTCGGGACCATATCACGTCCGCCCTGGACTTCTATGCCTCCGTGCTGGATTATCGGACCCAGTCTCAGGACAATGTACCACCCGCTCCGGATAAGGTGGTTGTCGGACTGGAGGGTTGGGATGCTGTTCCACCCGCATGGGACGCTGGACCTATTCAAGCCATGTTCATGGACCTATACTGGGTCACCTCCGCGTCCACTCGGGTCACCTCTGGGATATTGAGGGGTTAGGGTGTGTCCGGAACCACAGAGGGTCACGCGTCCCCCGTACCCACAAGGGGTCACGGCGCCCCCGCATCCTCAAGGGGTCCTGTTCCCCTAGCACTCACAAGGGGTCGTGTCCTCCTCGCGCTCCTAAGCGCTTACGGCGCCCCCGCATCCTCAAGGGGTCTCACCCTCCTCGTACCCACAAGGAATCTCGGCGCCCCCGCATCCTTAAGGGGTCTCGCCGCCCTCACATAGGGAGGGTCTCGCCGCCCTCACATGGAGGAGCCACGCCACCGCACACACAAGGGGTCGTGTCCTCCTCGCGCTTCTAAACGCTTGCGGCGCCCCCACATCCTCAAGGGGTTTCACCCTCCTCGGATTCACAAGGGATCACGGCGCCCCCGCATCCTCAAGGGGTCTCGTCCCCCTCGCACCACAAGGGGTCACTTCGCCCACACCCTCACATGGGTTCATGGCGCCTCCGCTCCCCCGGTCACGTCGCCCCCGCACCCGTTAAGGGCCGCCTCGCGTTCCTCGTGCCCCCTTTTGTTTTTTTTTCATTCTCCCCGGGTGCCTTTGCCCCCCGGTTGTTTTGGGGGGGCGATATGTCAGGTTGGGAGGGCTGGGCCACTCCCCCCTGTCACCCGTGTTTCGGGTTTGGCCTTGTAGGGCTTCCGTAGGTAGGGCCCGATCCGCTTGTACAGGGATTGGGTCCTACCTGATCACATGTAACCTGCCAGCGGTTTTTTAAGCACGTGGTTTCCTGTGAGCCGGCAGGTCAGCAATAGCTTAGGTGTTACTTCGGGTGTCTGCGGAGGTGTTTAATTGTCGTTTTGGTTTGTTTATCTCGGCACGTTCCGTCGTGCCTTCAGCGGTGCCTTCCCGCCATTATATATTCGCGTTGTTCTCCCGGCACGTCCCGCCGTGCCTTCAGTGGCGTTCCCGCTGCCTTTTGTTAATAAACAGAGTTTTGTTTGCTTACCTGGTCGCCTGGCTCGCTTCCTGCATCCCCACCGCGCTGCGCCGCTTATACGGACAGCACGCCCCGATGTGACAAAGACATACTGATGGACCGGTGAAATGGACAGCTCTCTGATCCTAAGAAATTGACCATATTAATTCCCATGGCTTCGGCGTCCCTCTGATCTGGGCAGGTCTGGGATCAACAGACCCTTACCCATCTGTGGCCGAGCACGCCCTCTCTTTTTACTTATTCTCACACTCCATCCATATTTTAAGAGCATACTGTGACTCCAAGCCTTGACATGTTTACCATTTATCAACTCTTAAATGCTTTAATGAAGAATTAAACATTTTTGTCTTTCACACATTATTATTAAACTTAAATTTTGGTTTTATCTTTACTTTATTCAAATTCAGTGTTTCTTAACTTATTATTATATCCTGTTATTTCATCCATACTTACTTCTACTGTTATGTTTTTTATTTGATTTAAAAATTTTACACATTTGATTGTGATCATGCTAGTTTTTATTTCTAAATTTTTTTATTTTTACCTAGAATATAAGATGCGAAAAAGTGTAGAGTAAAAATGAATAGAGGTTTAGTTTTTACACTCATCACATCATACACTTAGACTTAATCCCCACAACAAAATATGCCAAACAACACACAAGTTAACAGACTAACATACTAACAATTATAGTGGTACCACACAAACCAACGCTAAAAATTACTTAACTATATTTCAATACAAATTTTTATTTAGTGTACACTTTAACTTAATAATACTGCAGTTTTATATTAATTTTTGGTTCAGACTCTATAATTCTTACTTTATTCATACTTAACATATTTTATCACTTTCAGTCTTATGACCAAATTTATTGCCAAACAGTTTAATAGTCTTTATCATATCAGACTATGTGGATCCATATAATTACAGAATATATATTTATATAACATTATTTAACAGCAATTTAAACAAGACCGGTCAAACAAATTGTACACTTGTAAATAAAGCAAAAACAAAGCTAAATGATCACCGTGACAGTTTTTACCATGGAATGCTTCACTGTTTACCATCACGATGCCCTAGTCAGCAGTGTCCTACCTAATATAGGCTTCGGGTGATCTGGGGCCGCCCCGCGTCGCCCCACCTCAGCAAGAGGCGCAAAGCCTAGTTCAGAGCAGCAACTGAACTAGTGACTGAATTTTCTGCTATTCAGTCCCTTGGACTCCCAGAGCCAAGATATACTAACTTAAAGGACTAGAGGTGTCTCGGTTTCCCTCGTTCACGCCCTTTCTTTCCGTCTGAACCTCGTCGAAACCGTGATTGTACCTGACAGATCGATATCAATTTACCTGTGTTAACAACCAATGTTCTGATCTCGCCAAAGTTAAATATGGTGTCCCACAAGGGTCAGTTTTGGGTCCACTCCTATTTGCATTATATATGCTTCTATTGGGATCAATTATTCATGAACATGGAATCAGTTTCCACTCATATGCAGATGATACACAGTTATATGTTTCAGCTAACCCTAATGATGCTCGTTCAGTCAGTAAGCTTGAGGACTGCATCCAAGATATTAAAATGTGGATGTCAAAAAACTTCCTACTGCTAAATTCTGATAAAACAGAGTTTCTGATAGTTGGACCTAAGGACAAAATTAACAAAGCTTCTAACACTATGTTAAACCTTGATAACTCTTTAATTAGACCCAGTTCATCTGTAAATAATCTCGGTGTCATTATTGATTCAGATCTCTCCTTTACAGAGCACATTAGCAATATTACTATAGCAATATTTTTTCACCTTCGTAACATTTCAAAGCTACGAAATATCCTCTCCCTCCAAGATGCAGAAAAACTAATTTATGCTTTTATTACCTCAAGGTTAGATTATTGTAATTCACTTCTGACAGGATGTTCTAATAAATCATTACAGAAATTACAACTTGTGCAAAATGCTGCAGCTAGAGTTTTAACTAAAACCAGAAAGTTTGATCATATCAGTCCTGTGTTATTAAACTTGCACTGGCTACCAGTTAAGTTTCGTATTGGGTACAAAATTTTATTGATAACATATAAAATTCTACATAATCAGGCTCCACAGTATCTGAGTGACGCTGATTCAATTTTACAAGCCAACACGTGAGCTCCGATCTGGTCTGCTCTTAGCTCCTAGAATAAATAAAATTACTGCTGGTGGAAGAGCATTCTCCCACAAGGCTCCTCAACTTTGGAATAGCCTTCCAGTTACCGTTCGTGATTCTGAATCACTATTAATCTTTAAGAATAAATTAAAGACACATTTATTTAATCTTGCGTTTAATTAATCCCCTGTAGATAAAGATGTAGATCTCAGGCTTGGCTGTGCTGGGGGGGGTAATCTGTGATCAGTGTATGCTGGCATTTCACAGCTTCACCCACCTCATCGTTAATGGGGGGTGGTGGCACTGAAATGATGCTGTTCCGGGGAGCCATCTCATCTATGTAGAGCCTGCAGTATCTGCCTCTTTTAGTTCTGCTGCTCTAGTCAGTGATGCCGGAGTCACGTACTGCACTGTGTCAATAAATTACTTATTAATTAAATGCCGTGCTTTATTAGCTCTAACTGCCTTCCTTGTCTGTTTCTTTTGAGGTGTGACCGGCTTCCTGGAGATCTTCATCCATGGCTCTGCTGACGAATACTGGATGGAACCTGAATATTAATTGGACTGGTGGTCCTGCAGGACGCCCTCTTAATGGACTCACATATAGTTTTCTAGTTTTTAGTTTTTCCATTTGTGAAATGTCTCTACATGGCTGTCCTACATTGTTGTTGCTGCCTGGCCGCTCAAGGAGGATGAGTCCCCCACTGAGTCTTGGTCCTCCCAAGGTTTCTTCCTTGAATAACAACATGAAAGGGAGTTTTTTCTTGCCACTGTCGCTTCGGCTTTGGGGGTTTAACGGCTTTTCATTCTGTAAAGCTGCTTTGTGACAATGTACTGTTGTAAAAAGCGCTATATAAATAAATAACTTGAACTTGAACTTATTGTTCAGTTCCTATGTGTCCGGTTAAATTAATTAACAGGGACAATAAGCCAATACAGTTCTGTTTTCAGTGCTCCCTACCCTACCAGGATAATAAAAAGAATTACCTTTGCTCGATGCAAAGGTTATCGAATCACAGATTCTCACCAACCAGAAACAAACCACTACCCCAAACAGTAATTCAAAAAACTTACCTTTGTTCGATGATGAGCATTGTTAACATTGGGTTACTGAATATAAATTCTCGCCAACCAGTAACAAACCACTACCCCAAACAGTAAATTATAAATAAATTACCTTTGTTCGATGATCAGCACTGTTAACATTGGGTTATCGAATACTGCACTCTCGCCAACCAGAAACAAACCACTACCCTAAGCAGTAATTTAGTAATAAAAAATTATTCAGTAAAAACCATTTAAGGGCTAAGTCAACTGCTGTGATATTGCAACCACATTATTTTAATAGAACAGTTTCCAATTTTGCAAAATTTCTTTTAACTGGTTCTTGCTTACCTGAGTTACGATGGTGTCAACTTGCAGCAGTACAAGTGCCATGATGCGGACAAACCGCCCTACAAATCTTAGAGCCGAATCATGTCGGAGTCACCAATTTGTTCAATAAACGGCCTCAGAGATGCAGGTCGTTCCAAACAGATTTTAATGCAAGTTACAACCAAGTGTACAGAGAAATTATCAATGACGGGCAACCAAGATTGATGAGAGAGCTCTGACTCTCAAAGATCCAGCTTCGGTTTATAAACCTTAGTAGGGCTGTCCTTTTCCTATGTATGTGCATAAGCAGTCCTTTGTCTTGGTGAGAACATTCTTTTAAACATCTTAAACTTCTCCACCTTCTGGTCCTGCTTCCTGCCTCCTGAACTTAAGGCCTGTTTCTGTTGACTGTCCCATTGTTCAAATTTTGCATGTTCAGTTGAACCATGAAATCACATAGATTACATACTTTCAAACAGTTAGGATTTTCTTGTTTCAAAAATCATGTTGTTCATGTGAGGCTCTTCAAGCAGTTGCTAAAAGAGTCCATGCAGACAAGACAAGACAGAAAAGCCAAGCAGGGTTTTGATAAGGGATGGAGGGATGGAGAGGAAAGAAAATGTGACCACATACCACGAGAGCAAGAGCAGAAAAGACATATTAGACATATTTACATTTATATTTAGCAGACCCTTTTATCCAAAGTGACTTACAAATGAGAACATTACAAGTCAGAATTTATGCAGAAAACCAACTACACTGTAAAATCATCAAACCTGATTGTTATTTGATGCTGCACCCACCCCCCCTATTTTTTATTTATTTTTTTACAACAGGTATTTGTTAAAAAGATGCGTCTTCAGTAGTTTCTTAAAACTGCTTAGTGATTCTGCCTTACAGACAGAGTTGATTCTGCCTTACGGACCAGAAATGGTTCTGTAGGCCAGAGTCAGTGACTTGTACTGAATGCGAGCAGCTACAGGGAGCCAATGGAGGGAAATGAGAAATGGAGTGACATGAGTACGCTTGGACTGGTTAAACACAAGTCGGGCTGCATAGTTTTGAATTAGTTGAAGAGGTCTGGTTGTGGGAGGTGGGATACAGGCAAGTAGCGCATTACAATAATCAAGCCGGGATAGGACTAGGGCTTGAACTAGCAGTTGTGAAGCATGTTCAGTCAAGAAGGGTCTGATCTTCCTTATGTTATAAAGAAGGAATTTGCAGGAATGGGCGGTTTTGATAACATGATCAGAGAGTTTAAGGTGGAAGTCTATTGTGAAACCAAGGTTCCGGACCGAATTGGTTGGGGCGATTGTGGAGCCGTCAATTTGGAAGGTCAGGTCGTGTTGGATTGAGGGTTTAGCTAGGATAATGAGAAGCTCTGTTTTTTCTAAATGATGGGCCTTCATCCAAACAGATATGTTGGTGAGGCAGGCAGATATCCAATTTGAGATGGTGGTGTCGTCAGGGGCAAAAGACAGATAAAACTGAGTGTCATCAGCATAGCAGTGGTAAGAGAAACCATGCGCCTTGATGACTGTGCTCAGTGATGTCATGTATAGTGAGAAGAGAAGAAGACCAAGTACAGAGCCCTGAGGCACATCAATGAGTACTTGGTGAGAGTTAGAGATTCCCCATTCCATGACACTTTGAAGGTTCTTCCTGTGAGATAGGATCGAAACCATTCAAGTGTTATATCAGAAAAGCCTAATTCAGATAGAGTGGACAGTAGAATCTGATGATTTACTGTATCAAAAGCTGCAGAAATGTCTAGCAGAATGAGGACAGAGGATTGAGATTTAGCTTTGGCAGATTTAAGTGAGTCAATCACAGAGAGCAATGCTGTCTTCATGGAGTGATCACACCTATAACCGGACTGATTGGAATCAAGGAAATTATTCTGATTAAGAAATTTGGAGACCTGTGTAGATACCACCCGTTTTAGTGTTTTAGACAGGAAAGGTAAAAGTGAAACAGGCCTGTAGCTCTCGATCACATTTGGGTTGAGTGTAGGCTTTTTGAGTAGTGGTTTGACTATGGCCTGTTTGAAACAATTTGGAAAAGTACCAGACGTGAGAGAGGAGATAATGATGTGTGTGAGTGCTGGTGTGATGGAAGGCGATGAATTGAAGAAGGTGGGATGGGATGGAATCAAGGGGGCAAGTAGTTGGGTTACTGACAAGAAGAATTTTGCAGATGTCAGATTCTGCGACAGGGAAGAAGGAGGAGAGGATTGGATGGCTGGATGTGTGTATGTTAAAGTTCTCATTACATATCAGTGTTTGATTATTGTAGCTTGTTTATCAATGTTCTATCACTTAATAGCTTTCATTTTTGTTAGAACTTATGTCATAACCTTTTAGTTTGCTGCATAATGACGTATATGATTGGACATGTGTGTGTGTGGGGGGGGGGGGGGGAGTTGCACCTCATATAAAAAAGCATGGCAACAAAATGATCCCAGCATCCCAGCGCCAAGAAAAATATAGAAGAATCCGCTAACATAAGTGGAGCCAAAATGGTTGCTGCTATTAGCATAATGGATAAGCAAACAATCTTTTCAAACATTAGACTGTGGAAATAATTACCACCAACTTAAATTGTACACAGATAGCTTGTTTGGTTCCAAGAAAGAAAAAAAATATTGTTTTTCAATATGGATTATAGTTGGTTTGATTTTATTTTACATATAGCAGTGATTATTCATTCATTCATTATCTCCCGCTTATCCTCTATTAGGGTCGCGGTGGGGTTCCCCATGCCCATCCAGGGGAGAACGTCTCGGGTGCTGGGCAGATAGACCCAGGACAGGGCGCCAATCCATCGCTGGGCACACACTCACTCACACAGACACACTCTATATGGGGCAATTTTGAGAATTCAATTAACTTGATCCATGTTTTTTGAACTGTGGGAGGAAACCGGAGAACCCGGAGGAAACCCACGCACGGGGAGAACATGGGAACTCCACCCAGATAGGGATTCGAACTGGGAATCTCTAGCGCTGAGAGGCGAACGTGCTAACCACTAAGCCACCGTGCCGCCTCAGTGATTATTATTTTCATTATTGTATTTACTAATAGGCTAATATGTTAATATTATTTTTATTATTTTTAATATTATTTTGTAACGATCTGGCTTCATGCCCTCTTGCTAAAAGTAATGTGATATGTGGTGCATGTGGCATGTCTGGATTCTCTTTAAAATAATCCCCCTGTTCCAAACTCAGCTGTACACTTCCAGCTACACCCTCAGTTCCCACATAGATGGCTTTGTACTAATACGTGTTGTTACCCCTTCCATATTTGTGGTCCAGGTTCCATATTTGTGGTCATCATACAATTCGTTAAATTCTCTAGTGTAGTAGAAAGTACAGTGATATGGATCATGAGGTGTCTGTAACAAAGCCAAAGTCATTAACCAAGGTTTCCACAAGTAAAAAATGTACATTAAATTGGAAAAGTTTCCCTGTTTCTCCAGGCTTGTTAGGCAAGCCCAGTAAACATCACATGACTGCGAAGTTGGTTCCATCAAGGGTTTCATTACACAGATTTTGGGCAAAGTATCTCCTGTCCTGGTAAGACCAAAGAGGTACCGCTTGGAGTGCAATAAACTGTAACAGACAGTTTACACAAAACATCACGACCTAACAAATTAGTTGGATAATTTGGAGAATACAGAAAAGAATGTATTAATTGCAGTATCTTATGGTGGTGAGTGTATTTTTGTTAAGTGGAGAATACCAATTAGGTTTGCCTGTAATCACCGAAGCAGTGGCCCCTGTGTCAATTAGAAAATCAAATTTTTCGCCACCTACACCACAGGTAACAATTGGTTCTGGGAAAATTTCTCGACCTATGGAGGACCCAGGCCCGGTGTGGCAGCATCAGTAAGGAGGTTACCATTCTGGATTACTTGGACCGTGTGGGTACCTCTGTACCATTGACTGATTTGGAATGTGGGCTGGTGGCCTTTGATTATAACCATATTGATTGGGCACAGGCTGTCCACCGAGATATGGACAATATCTTGCCCAGTGATCCATAGTACCACAATTATAACAACCATCTTGTGGTTTTGGTTGGGAGAAACGATAATTTGGTGGACCCCTCGGAGGACCATTTCCCCTCCTGCCTCCTCCCCAGTTATGCTGTGGCCTGGGTTGATACTGCCTGTGATCATAAGGAGGTGTCGCTATTTGGGGAATTTGGTAACTTACAACTGGTTCCAAATGCTGTTTTGTTTCTACTTCACTAGGAGGAGTGGGCACCTCATTTACCACTAACTGTTTCTTTTTACCCTTGGGTTCTTTTTCAGCCAGCTCAAGCTTTGGCAGGCGCTGTTGCAAGTTTAACAGAGTGTCTGCATGCTCTGTAGCCTTTTTATGTTTAGTAATGTAGTGGATTACTGTACAAGTCCACTCGTCCTCAGATTTATTCATTAAACTTATTACATTATCTAATTTGTCCTGAATAGGTTCCGGAAGCGCCTTAACCACTTGGGTTTTAAACAGTAATAGACTTACTGGATTGTTGTCATGCCGTTCCCCTGTGCAGGTTTTCCACAATTTTTGTGCCCTTCTTAAAAACTCACCTCCCTCTTCCCCTTTGTTTAACACTATGCCCTCTAAGGCCAGTACATTTTTCTGGGTTGGGAATGCACTACGCAATTGATCCCAAATTTTCCCCTAAAAGGTGTGTGTGAAAAAGTAGAAAGTATCCATACATGCTGCCATTTCAACTTGCTTAAAAGGCTCACTATAGTCCATCCTTAACATAATCGCTCTGAGATCCCCCAAACACAAGTTATCTAATGCTGTCTGAATCTCAAACTCATCAATCCAGGGTTGTGCACCTTTAACTAAAGGAGGTAAATGATTTACTAGTGACTGCATATCCCTGTGTGACCAAGGGATAAAAATTGGATCTCCCTGTCCAGCTGTTTCTGTTAAAGGGAACTGATGGGTAACTACTTTACCACTTCTCAGTGTGATTGGAGTTGAAACATCCCCAACTGGGAGTTCATTTTCCATTTGTCCCTAATATAATCTGTCTCCATCATAACCTTGGGAGCACTATTTGAAGTGGGAGTTGGGGTAACTGCAGCAGGAGCCATTGTTTCACCTGCAGGTTTAAGCTGCATTAAATCTTGACATCCTGCAGAGTGGCTCAATAAATCACTATTAGGTGTTTGAGGGGCAATTAGGCTATGTTCATTATCAGGGTGTGAACTTGGAGATGCAGACCCCAACTGATAATTAGCTTTACAAGCTTTTGGAGGACCCTGAGCATAAACAAATGGACCACTAACTTGTAAATGATGCCCTGTAATACTCACACACTGTGGAAGGGAGTGGACATTGTTAACACTTGAATCACTGCTACTGACAACAACATTACCCACACACCAGCTGTATCCACACTACATCTATTCAAACCACTAGATTGCAAATGTTCAGAATTAGAACTTAAATTGTGTTCAATTATCCAGTACAGTTCCTTAATATTATCTTCTACCTGTTCCTGTTTATCTAAACTATGTAAAAAAAACAGTTTTAATATTATCTAAATCTTTGGACGTAACCTGCATTTGACCACTGGTTACTGTCAATAAATATGGATCCTGTTCACATAATGGAAATAGATGCCTTCTCTCTATTCTTTCCCTATCACTGGAGTGTGGATGCATAACTTTGGGTCTGGCGCCATCTACTGACGTACCCTGTAATGACACATTCCCAACTTGTGATTCCCCCTCAATAGAACCCAGTACAGGTAACTGTTGAGCTGGGTGGAATGCTGCTAGCATTGCATTGGCTGCCTCATATGCAGGAGGAGCTATACCTGAGGTGGGGGCATTGGGTGTGACCGTACCTATGTTAATGGGTTGACCCAGAGATGGGTCGGGGGAGGGCTGAATTGCACTAGGGCGGCCATCTTCATCCATTTGTTCCTCCATTGTTCCAACTATTACCTTTAGATGTTGCAAAACTAATTTAGTTTTAGACAGCTGATCCTACACTTTACCAAGTTGCTTTTTACTGGTTAATAATTTTATACATGCTTTAATATCTATTTTATACTTATGTATGCGCACTTCCCCTTGCTGATACTCTAAAATTTTTAGCCTTTGGCTAGGTGTGGGGACAGGCTGTTCTGGCTTGGATACAATCCCCTGAGGGCCCAGTTTTGGAACAATTAGTTAATTTTACAGAATTCTCTCTCCCTATCTTTTTCAGGTGTGGTATCTTTAATCCTATATAAAACTATCTTTAAGCTGTCCTGCAGTTATATCAGCCATTTTAATTAAGTTATTTAGGATATATAACACAAGTCGAACCCAAACTTACAAATATTTACCAATTTAAACCAATTTACTTTAAAACCACTTCACTTTACCAGCTAAAATTACAAAATAAACCTCCAAGTTACAACCAACAAGTACAAACCAGAATAATAAAACCTTTTGAACAGATTTTAACAACCAGCGTGCAAACACAAAACAAACACACATACAAGATTTCCCTGATATGTGCACCGAAGAAATTCAGAATTTATAATTAATTTAGAAATTTAACCTGCTAATTGGGAACGACGGGACCCCAGGCCTCTCACAATCGTTCTAGCCAAAAATCAGCTACTTCTCCAACCATTGGATATGAACCTGGTTCGCCTACCCCGTTGAATAATACTCTGATTACTTATTTACTAATTACTGGTCTGAAACCCGGTTTCACGAACCCAGTTAACCTAAAAAGTGCCTAGAACCCGGTTTTATTAATCGCTTTTAAACCAATGTGGGCGTGAGACCCAGTATCCAATCGCACCACACTGCGTGTTAATTCTTAAACTCTTTAATTCATTAACTACGTTTTACACTCCAGCATAAACTTCGGTGTTAATATTAGGAACGGTACCAAATAAATCTAACTTTCAGCATTCACAAAGAATTCTTCTGATTAGAGCAATAATTTATAGCACTTACGGACTCCGGCATTAACACACACTCATTACACTAAATATCAAATGCAGCTAACTATGCAGTAAATCTGCTTACAAGTTCAAGTTCAAATAATTTATTTATAAAGCGCTTTTTACAACAGTACATTTTCACAAAGCAGCTTTACAGAATGAAAAACCTTTAACAAATATACTCACGTTTGTTGACCGTTTCTCCAAGGCCTTCCATCTCGCTGCTCTGCCTAAACTTCCTACCGCCTTGGAGACCTCTTATGTCCTCATCGATCAGGTGTTTTGGATCCATATCCTCCCCTTGGACATTGTTTAAGATCGAGTTCAAGTTCAAATTCAAGTTATTTATTTATATAGTGCTTTTTACAACAGTACATTGTCACAAAGCAGCTTTACAGAATGAAAAGCCTTTAAACCCCCAAAGAGCAAGCCGAAGCGACAGTGGCAAGAAAAAAACTCACTGTTATGCTGTTAAGGAAGAAACCTTTGGAGGACCAAGACTCAGTGGGGGGCTCATCCTCCTTGAGCGGCCAGGCAGCAACAACAGTGTAGGACAGCCATGAACAGATATTTAACATATGGCTTAACATATGGCTCCCTGTAGCTGCTTGCATTCAGTACTGACTCTGGCCTACAGAACCATTTCTGGATCTTCCCCCTCCTACCTTCACTCTCTCTACCTCATCAAGGAGTTAATTCTTGCTTCGTGGCATTCACCACTGCAAAATGGTGGAACGATCTTCCCAACTCTCTAACAACTGGAGACATATATGCGAGTCCATTAAAGGGGTCCTGAAGGACCGCCAGTCCAATTAATATTCAGGTTCCATCCAGTGTTCGTCGGCAGAGCCATGGATGAAGGTCTGACTACACCTCCAGGAAGCCGGTCACACCTCAAAAGAAACAGACAAGGAAGGCAGTTAGAGCTAATAATAATGCACGGCATTTAATTAATAAGAAATTGATTGAAACAGTGCAGCATGTAACTCCGGCATCACTGACTAGAGCAGCATAACTAGAAGAGGCAGATACTGCAGACTCTACATAGTTGAGATGGCGCCACGGAACAGCATCATTCCAGCGCCACACCCCCCATTAATGATGAGGTGGATGAAGAGGTGAAATGCCAGCATACACTGATCACAGATTACCACCCCAACACAGCCAAACCTGAGATTTACATCTTTATCTACAGGGGATTAATTAAACAAAACATTAAATAAATGTGTTTTTAATTTATTTTTAAAGATTAATAGTGATTCAGAATTACGAACAGTAACTGGAAGGCTATTCCAAAGTTGAGGAGCCTTGTGGGAGAACGCTCTTCCACCAGCAGTAATTTTATTTATTATAGGAGCTAAGAGTAAACCAGCACCTTGAGATCTGAGCTCACGTGTTAGCTTGTACAATTATATCATCTCACTCAGATACTGTGGAGCCTGATTATGTAGAATTTTATATGTTAGCAATAAAATGTTGTACTCAATACGAAACTTAACTGGTAGCCAGTGCAAGTTTGATAACACAGGACTGATATGATCAAACTTTTTGGTTTTAGTTAAAACTCTAGCTGCAGCATTTTGAACAAGTTGTAATTTATGTAGTGATTTATTAGAACATCCTGTCAGAAGTGAATTACAATAATCTATCCTTGGGGTAATAAAAGCATGAATAAGTTTTTCTGCATCTTGGAGTGAGAGGATATTTCGTAGCTTCGAAATGTTACGAAGGTGAAAAAATGCAATTCTAGTAATATTGCTAATGTGCTTTGTAAAGGAGAGATCTGAATCAATAATGACACCGAGATTATTTACACATGAGCTGGGTCTAATTAAAGAGTTATCAAGTTTAACATAGTGTTAGAAGCTTTGTTAATTTTGTCCTTGGGTCCAACTATCAGAAACTCTATTTTATCAGAATTTAGCAGTAGAAAGTTTTTTGACATCCATATTTTAATATCTTACATTTACATTTAGTCATTTAGCAGACGCTTTTATCCAAAGCGACTTACAAATGAGAACACCACAAGTCAGAAGCCATGGAGAAAACTTTACTATACTGTAAATTCATCAATCCTAATTGTTATTCAATGCTGCGGCCCCTCCCCCCCCCTTTTTTTTATTTTCTCTACAACAGGTATTTGTTAAAGAGTTGGGAAGAACATTCCACCATTTTGCAGTGGTGAACGCCACGGAGTGCGAATTAGCTCCTCAGTGAGGTGGAATCACCAGCCAATCATCACTGGAGCGAAGTGAATGAGTTGGAGTATATTTTGAAAAGATAGAGTGAAAGTAGGAGGAGGAAGATCCAGAAATGGTTCTGTATGCCAGAGTCAGTGACTTGTACTGAATGTGAGCAGCTTCAGGGAGCCAATGGAGGGAAGTGAGAAATGGAGTGACATGAGTTCGCTTGGGCTGGGTAAACACAAGTCGGGCTGCAGAGTTTTGAATTAGTTGAAGAGGTCTGATTGTGGAAGCTGGGATACCAAGCAAGTAGCGCATTGCAATAATCAAGCCGGGATAGGACTAGGGCTTGAACAAGCTTGGATGCAGTACTCGAGCTTACTGACTGAACAAAAATCATTAGGGTTAGCTGAAATGTATAACTGTGTATCATCTGCATATGAGTGGAAACAGAATCCATGTTTACGAATAATTGACCCCAATGGAAGCATATATAGCGCAAATAGAAGTGGACCCAGAACTGACCCTCGCGGAACACCATATTTAACTTTAGCAAGATCAGAATATTGGTTGTTAACACAGGTGATCGATCTGTCAGGTAGAATTTAAACCAGTGAAGTGCAAATCCTGTAACGCCTACAGTGTTTTCTAATCTATCAACTAAGATGTTATGGTCTATAGTGTCAAAGGCTGCACTAAGATCTAATAATACAAGGAAAGAGATTTGGTTATTATCAGAGGCCATTAATAAGTCATTAACGACTCTAATTAAGGCTGTCTCAGTGCTATGAAGAGATCTAAAACCGACTGAAAAACTTCATGAACAATTCAGCTGGTTAAACACAATTTTTTCTAGGATTTTAGAGACAAAAGGAAGGTTTGATATTGGTCTATAGTTGGACAGTATTAGAGGATCTAAATTAGGTTTTTTAAGTAATGGTTTAATGACTGCACGCTTCAGATTTTTGGGGACATAGCCTATTTTAAGTGATGGATTTATATTGTTCATAACAGGCTCTGTAATATTTGGTAGGAGGTCTTTAAGGAGGTTTGTAGGTATTGGGTCTAATAGACAGAATGTTGTCTTTGATTGTGTAATTAATGAGACAAGCTCTTTTTTAGATATGGGGTTAAAGGTATTTGAATCGTGTACTATATTATTTTCTATACCACTAGATTTTTCAGAGATCGTTGAGGGTTGATTATTGATTACGCTACATGATGCATTAGATGATTTAAGTCTTATGTTTTCAATTTTATCACTAAAGAAATTCATGAAATCATTGCTGCTGAGCTGTGAGTGAATCTGTGAATCTTTACTAAAGAGGAGTCTTTGGTTGTTTTTGTTGTTCTCTATTAGTTCAGAATAATATTTAGTCTTTGCTGCATTGAGTGCATGTTTGTACTCAGTCATACTGTCCTTCCATGCAACCCTAAATACCTCTAATTTGGTTTGTCTTCATTTACGCTTCATGGTTCTAGTGGTATGTTTTAGGGCCCATGATTGATCATTAAACCATGGAACGAGTCTTTTATCTTTAACCATTTTTAGTTTAAGTGGAGCGACACTGTCTAAGGTTGTAGAAAAAACATGTTTAAGGCATTCAGCTGTGTTTTCAAGTTCATCGGGTCCTGATGCTCGTTTGATGTTTAATTCAGGTAAATGTTGTAGGAATGACGCAGCAGTAGAGGGAATGATTGTACGCTTCATATCATATCGTGGTTTAATGACTGGATCAATATCAATTTCCAAATCGTAGGTTATTAAGTGATGATCAGAGATGACCTCACTTAGTGGAACAATAGTTAAATTATTAATGTTAATGCCATTTGATAAAACTAAGTCTAATGTATGTGTACAGCGATGTGTTTCACTAACCACACTTTGAGTAATGTTCATTGAATCGAGGATAGAGTCAAAGGCTAATTTAAATGAGTCTAGAGGGTTTGAAGTCACCGACTATTAAGGTCTTGTCTGATGAGATTACGATGTTAGAAAGAAATTCACCAAATTCTTTAATAAACTCTGTATATGGATTTTGACTCATACTTATTATTGAGTGTTACATTTATGTTTTCTTTATAGATCGTAGCCACTCCACCTCCTCGTCCACCGAGACGTGGTTTATGAGCATAAGTATAACCAGGTGGAGAGGCATCATTTTATGCTAAGTATTAATTGGCCCTAATCCAGGTCTCTGTGAGACAAAAGACATTTAGGAAGTTATCAGTAATTATTTCTTGAACTAGAGCTGATTTTGATGAAAGTGACCTAATGTTTAATAACCCAAGTTTTAACTTAAAAGTGTCTCTTACACTACTTGAGATGGTATTGATATTAATGAGATTTTTTTGGCACACTTTTTGGACTCTTTTTGTTTTTTGCTTACTGCGATACTTGATAACTGTCTTAATAGTATGGGACCTAGTTATTGTGGGTGACGACTCCTGGCAGTTCGCAGGCAGTTGGTAAGGCCATTCTGTCTGCTGCCTGGCCTTGGCTCTGAATTGTCACCTTTACCTTTTGTTGGGGCCTGCAATGAGTGTGCATCAAATCAGAAGTCCAGGTCCCGTACCGAATTGCTATTGTTCTCTCTCACCTTTCCAAAAACCATCCACTCTGCTACCATTTGTTGGATCTTTTTGATTTTTGGAGAGGCAGAAAAAAGGAGCTGATGCAAGATGGTCGTCTCAACTTATTTATTGAGAACAAAGAAAATTCTTCATGAACACCGTCAGGAAGTAACGCTGGCCAGCGGGTCTGTCTCATTCAGCTTCCAGGTGCTAAGAACGCCTTCTGAGTCTGATGAGTAAGAGACCCACCTAAGGGTTAACCTGTGTATATATCGTTAGTTCCCGCCCCTAACTGCCTAAACCAATCACAGACTACTGCCCTAGGTTTTAAATCAGCCAATCCCAGCCCAGGGTTTTGGTTCAAATCGAGCTTGCCTAAAACCCAGTAACGTCCTTTGTTTGAATACAAACTTTCGGCCATTTTGGGACTCTTATTATGTGCAGGTAATTAAAATTTTCTGACATATGCAACAAAAGCAGTTAATTTGAATTGAAGAAGAAGTCCAATTTAATGTAACTTATTACCGTATGGAGCCCTAGAGGCCCATACACAAAGTTTATTAAATAATTTAGTAAATTTCCTTCTAACATAGTGGTCTCCTCAGACAAGACTTTAATAGTTGGTGATTTCAATTTTCACTTTGAAAACCCAATAGACTCATCAGACTCAGCGTACAATCATTTCTTCTACTGCTGTGTCATTCCTACAAAATTTACCTGAATTAAACCAGCATCAGGACCAGATGAACTTGAAAACACAGCTGAATATGTTAAATGTGTTTTTTTATAACCTTAGACCATTTACCACCACTTAAACTAAAAAAGTATTAAAAGATAAAATACTCGTTGGTACAATGATCAAAAACAACTCCTGAAACAAACCACTAGAACCATGGAGAGACAAACTAAATTAGGGGTATTTGGGGTCATACAGACTGAGTATAAACATGCACAGCCAAGACTATTGTAAATTAATAGAGAACAACATAAATAACCAAAGATTTCTTCTTAGTGCCAATGCTACTGAATCAGATTCACAGTTCAGCAGCAATAATTTTATGAATTTCTTTACTGATAAAATTGTAAACATCATTGTATTGCATTGTGTAGCGTAATCAATAATCAACACTTACTAGTTAATGAAAAATCTTAAATGTTACAGAAAATAATATAATACAACAGTAAAATACCTTTAGCCCTATATCTAAAAAAGAGCTTGTATCATCAAATACACATTCAAAGACAACAAACCCAATACCTACAAATCTGCTTAAAGACCTCCTACCAAATATTACAGAGCCTCTGATAAACATTATAAATTCATCACTTAAAATAGTCCCCAAAATGTCTATGTCCCTAAATATCTGAAGTGTGCGGTCATTAAATCGTTACTTAAAAAACCTAATTTGGATCCTCTAATACTGTCTACCTATAGACCAATATCAAACCTTCCTTTTGTCTCTAAAATGTTATAAAAAATTGTGTTCAACCAACTTCATCACTTCTAGCTAATAACATTGATGAAGTTTATCAGTCAGGCTTTAGTTCTCATCATTGCACTGAGACAGCCTTAATTAAAGAAGTTAATTAATGCCCTTTGATAATAACCAAGTCTCTTTTCATGTCTTATAACATCTTAGATAATAGATTAGAGAACACCATGGGCATATCTGTATCTGTACTCTAGTGGTTTAAATCCTATCTAACAGATCGATATCAGTTCACCTGTGTTAACAATCAATGTTCTGATCGTGCTAAAGTTAAATATGGTGTTCTGCAAATTATTCATTAACATGGCATTAGTTTCCACTCTTATGCAGATAATGCATAGTTATACATTTCAGCTTACCCTAATTTTCGTTCAATCAGTAAGCTCATGGACTGTATCCATATATTAAAATGTGGATGTCAAAAAAATTCCTACTGCTATATTCTGATAAAAAGGACAAGGACAAAATTAACAAAGGTTCTAACACTGTGTTAAAACCTCAACAACTCCTTAATTACACCCAGTTTGTCTGTAAATAATCTCGGTGTCATTATTGAGTCAGACCTCTCCCTAGTAAAGGACATTAGCAATATAACTATAATTGCTTTTTTTTCACCTTTGCAACATTTAAAAGCTAAGAAATCTCCTCTCCTTTCAAAATGCAGAGAAACTAATTCATGCATTTATTATCTCATGGTTAGATTATTGTAATTCACTTCTGACAGGATGTTGTAATAAATCTTTACATAAATTACAACTCCTTTAAAATACTGCAGCTAGGGTTTTAATTTAAACAAGAAAGTTTGATCATATGAGTCCTGTGGTATCACACTTACACTGGCTTTCAATTAAGTTTTGTATTAATTGCAAAATTTTATTGATAACATTTAAAATTCTGAGTTGATTCGTTTGCATAAGACAACACACAAGATCAGATCTCAAGGTGCTGGTCTGCTTTTAACTCCAAGAATTACTGTAGGTGGAAGCTTTTAGTTACTTTTCACGATTTAGAATCACTATCAACCTTTAAAAGTAGCTTAAAAACACACAATTCTGTGTTTAATTCCCTGTAGATAATGATGTAGATCTTAGGCTTGGCGGTGTTGGGTTGGTGATCTGGAATAGTCTGTGCTGGCATTTCACCTCTTCACCCAGCTCATCATAAGTAGAGGGTGTGGTACTAAAATGATGCTGTTCCAGGGCACCCTGTCAACTAAGAGTCTGCAGTATCTGCCCCTTTTAGTTATGCTGCTCTAATAATGCCAGAGTCACAGGCTGCATTGTATTCATCAAACTCTGGTTATTACTTAAATAATGTGCTTTATTGGCTCTAACTGCTTTTCTTGTTTGTTGTTGCCAATTTCCTGGAGGTGTCATCAGCTCTTCATCCATAGCTCTGCTGAAGTACTGCAGCTACGACAATTAATGGATGGAACCTGGATATTTATTGGACTGGCAGTTCTGCAAAATGCTCTCAATGGACTTGTGTAGTTTTCTAATTGTTAGAGTCCCTACACGTGATCACTACATAATCTGTACATGGCTGTCCTATGCTGTTGATGCTGCCCGGACACTCAAGGAGGATGAAACTCTGTCCTTATGACCGGTAGTTTACTCCAGCATTTACACTTTATTACAAGCGCTGCAGAGACGCAAGGTCATACCAGCATAAATATGATTAAATGTATATTTAAAGCATGATTTAACTAAAGCCCATTCCTGAGCTTGGGAAATCTTGTCTTCAGTCCTCACCCAGTGACACCTGTGCCATGCCATGTGTTCCTATACAGAATGTCAACTTTATTGGATATAAGATACAAGTTATTACCTGCCCGCCCCCTGTTATTTCTGGATTTATAACATTACAGGCCTCACAGAAATAAGAAATGGCTTCAGATCGGTTTGGGTAGAAACTCATTGCCACGTTAACCTTACCTGTGTCTTCCACCTCAGTGACCTGGTCCCCTTCTCCTGAGTAAGGACTTGACAGTAGCACCAGAGCACCTGCACCAGGGCTGACGGTTCCCGGACCTGCGGACTCCACCCCGTTTATTTGTTTGCTACCTGCCGCGCTTTTGTTCTGGCAGGATCGCTGCGCGCCACTCGGGATGGCAGCGCGCATCCTGTAGCTTCGTCTGTTTGTTTTGTTTTTGCCCCAGAGGTGTGCGAGGTGCAAAGTTGGCTATTGCTACGTTAAATAAACTGGTGCTGACTGTGAGCTCGACCGTCTCACCTCTGTTCATCACTGGCATGACACAAGCAAAAACCAACAAGTGAATGCCGTTTCTTTGCACCACCTAAAATTCTGGCAATTTTGTGGTCTTGCTTAGTTTGCGTTTTCAGCCAGAAGTCACCTCCTTATCCACACATTGCTCATTCCGTTGTTAAAGTAGATGTCAGACACAACAAGCAGTTCCATTGAGAGAGATAATCACCTGCAGCAAGAAAGAATAGGAGGAAAGAAAAGATACAAATCTAATATGCATTTCTATGTAACACTTGGTGTAACAGGTGCCTAGGGCATCTGTTCTACGTCTGTTTATTCACGTTGATTGTACCATTGATGGTATTTAGTTTAATTAATTATCTCTTTCTGTTGATTGTTTGTGTTGTGCACGTGGTCGGTTTTTGTTTGTATATATTTCCTTCGTTCCTTGTCCCTGGTGCACGTCGTAGATTCCTTTTATGTTCACTCGCGGTTGTACCTTTGCTTTGTGGTGTACTACACCTTTAATAAATTCCATTTCCCTGCTACCTGCGTGCCAGGCTCACTTCAGCGCATTAGAGCGCGGTGGATCTGCGCTTCCAATGCGCAGCCGCTTTAATCCCTAGGTAGGCGAGGTAGGCCAGTCAATTTGGGGAGTCCAGAGCCCAGGTAAGCTTATTTAAAAAAATTTCTTTGCGGGGGCCATATAGCGTATAGCCTCGTACTCGCGGCGCCCTCTGTCTACCCAGCGTGTGTGCCCGCCGAGGTCCACCCAGCGTGCGTGCCCGCCGAGGTCCACCCGGGGTGCGTGCCCGCCGAGGTCCACCCAGCGTGCGTGCTCGCCGAGGTCCACCCAGCCAGTTGTCCAGGGGCTGCACGCCGCCCAGTCCGTTGTCCAGGGGCCACTCGCTGCCCAGTCTATTGTCCAGGGGCCGCACGCCGCCCAGCCCGAGGTCCAGGGGCCGCACGCCGCCCAGCCCGAGGTCCAGGGGCCGCATGCCGCCCAGCCCGAGGTCCAGGGGCCGCACGCCGCCCAGCCCGTGGTCCAGGGGCCGCACGCCGCCCAGTCAGTGCACCAGTGGCGTCCGCCGGACCACGCAGCCAGAGGGCGGGGCCCACTCCGCACTCGCCGAGGGCGTTAGCCAGACCACGCACCAGGAGGGCGTGGCCCACTCCACACCCGCCGAGGGCGCCCCCCGGACCACGCAGCCAGAGGGCGTGGTTCCCTTCTGATCCGCCGAGGGCGCCCGCCGGACCACGCAGCCAGAGGGCGTAGTTCCCTCCTGATCCGCCGAGGGCGCCCACCTCGACATAAAGCCACAGGGCACACCCCACGCCTCATCCGCAGAGGGCGTCCACCGAACTGCACTGCCAGAGGGCGTTTCCCTTACCTCGTCCGCAGAGGGCGCCCACCGAACTGCATAGCCAGAGGGCTCGAGGAGGGCGGAGGACCCCCCTTCCCCCCCGGGAATTTATTAAATTTTTTTTCTTGGTCGCGTCCGTCTGTTGCGCGACCGTAGGGGCCTAGGGCACCTGTTCTACATCTGTTTATTTACGTTCATTGATGGTATTTAGTTTAATTAATTATCTTTTTCTGTTGATTGGTTGTGTTGTGCACGTGGTCGGTTTTCGTTTGTATATATTTCCTTTGTTCCATGTCCCCGGTGCACGTCGTAGATTCCTTTTATGTTCACTCGCGGTTGTACCTTTGCTTTGTGGTGTACTACACCTTTAATAAATTCCATTTCCCTGCTACCTGCGTGCCTGGCTCCCTTCAGCGCATTAGAGCGCGGCGGATCTGCGCTTCCAATGCGCAGCCGCTTTAATCCCTAGGTAGGCGAGTGTAACACTTAGGTTGTTAACATCTGTTGAAAATGTCATATCAATAATACCTTCAGAAATATTTTTACTGAGAAGTATGTTGATGCATTAAATACTTATTTTCCCTGCTTTATAGTCTGTATGAGAAATAATTTAAATAACTCCTTATCTGAATCGTGTTCAGAAGTGCTTTACTTAAGTTCACAGTAAACAGAGTACCTGTTTTTTCACTGTATGGGTAAATTGTTTCGTATCTATTGTGTCTGCATGGGGGTATATTTTATTGCTATTAGGTTGTCTCTGCAGTTTGATATACTCTCTATATGTCGTGTTGGCCAGCTGATGAGGATTGGGGGAGCTGCAGTGAGGTGGTGCATGTGAATGAGCCTCAACCAATCCATGAGAGCGAGAGAGAGAGAAAAAGCAGCTTGTGAGCAAGCAAGCTGATCCTCTTCTTCTGCACACACATACACACGACAACAAAGAAGATACCGGAGGAACTGCGATAAGACACGACCCACATTAATGACCTCAGTAATAAGAGAAAAGAACACTGCGGCACTGCCAATTGCAGTAAGTATTGTTACTATTTAATAAAATGCAGTTGTAGAATGATAATTAGCTTTGCTGATCAAACTGCATACTAGACATTATTGATAGGAGTCTCAGTAACTGTTCATGACTGGTCGGGGTAAAGTATACTGCTGAATCCTGTCTGGAATCCTGTATGAGATGTTGCAAGTATCATATCTAAATTTTTTAAAGTAAATGTAAATTACTATCTAAATTTATTATTATGACTGTAACTACCAAAAAACGGGGGAATATTGATTCAAAATGAGTTGCCAGATTGATAACAACTTATAAATTATTACAACTTTACTATTAGTAATAGTGTTTGCGTTTTTACTTCAGTCATTTAATTGCAGCAGACTTTTATACTTGTCTGTCTTTTAAATGCCTTATTAGGTTATTATTAAAGTCTAGTAATACAAAACTGTCTGAACAGGAACTTAAAATTTACAGTTGCCTTACGTAATTAATTCTACACTAATAGTGGTTGTTTTTGTTACCTTGAGGAAAAGTAATGCCTCATGCATGCATTTTCTATCTTTCGAAAAATGTAGCAATTTCTTTCTGAGATGGATGAGCACTTTGACTCCAGATACAAATTAGAAAGGAAAGACCATGGTAGCTCCAGTGCAAATGGTATGCCAAGCCCCACCCACAGTGCACACTGCAGTTTGTACCGGACCCGCACCCTTAAGGCACTTAACTCAGAGAAGCAGGCCATAAAGGTACGATTCTATCGCAATGGAGATCGCTACTCTCCTGGCCTGCAGTTTGCTGTGTCTACAGAGCGATTTCGTACCTTTGATGCATTATTGGCAGAGCTTACACGTGCACTCTCCAACAACGTGCACCTTCCCCAAGGAGTGCGTGTCATCTACGTCATAGATGGATCACGGAAGGTCACCAGCATTAGTCAGCTGACTGAGGGTGAGTATTCCAAACATGTGCATACACAATTTACCATAAATGCATCATAATTTTGGGTGGGTTATATCTATCACAGTTATTAGAGACAAAATTTTAGCTTAATTAAAAAACAAAAACATAGCCGTTTTAAATTATTAAATTACTGTAATAATTATAAGCAATATAAATTCAAATTGGTGGACCACTGTGTCCATTATTAATTAAAAATGCAAACAAAATCTGTGTGCCCAGCGATGGATTGGGCCCTGTCCTGGGTGTGTCTACCCAGCGCCCGAAATGTTCTCCCCGGAGAAATGTTCTCCCCCCCGACCCTAATAGAGGAATAAGCAGAAGATAATGAAAGAATGAATCACTCAAAATCTACATAATTTAAAATATATTAATTAGTACAAAAAGCTAATACACTTTCCTTTTAATTTTATATAGAAATTAAACTGACGGGTATGAATGCCTGATCTTGTTACGGTTCCGCCAGGAACCGGTCGGAGTGGGTGGATCTGCTACTCGGAATGACGTAGTCGGGGGCGAAAATTTGTTGCCAACAATAAATTTATTAGCCACACATACGATTCAACAGTCCTTCGGAAACCAAACATTAAATGACGAAGCACAGGGGATGCGGAGCTGGGGTCTGACGTCACCGCCTAGTCGGCGTCAGAACGACAGCGGGGTCGTGTTCCAATCCGCCGGCAGGCACAGGACGGAGTGTGGCTAAACAGGCAATGGGAGTCGGCGGTGAACTGTAACACAAGGTCATAAATACAGGACAACAAGACAAGGCGATCAGGATGAGGTGCAACAGGGTCGAAGCGAACAGGACGAGGCGAAACAGGGCGAGGCGAACAGGACGAGGCGAGAACAGGACGAGGCGAGAACAGGACGAAAACCGGAGACAGGGGGTGTGAGCCAGAGTGGACGAGGCGTAGCGAGGGTAGGTGCACGAACCAAGACCATCTAGCCCAGAGTGACGGGAGTGAGCTTCCTAAATAGGGATAGTGATCGGGGAACCAGGTGTGCATTATTACAGGGGCGTGAACACAAGACAAACCCACACCATGTGACCAAAACAAACCGGAACTACACAGAACACATGACCATAACAAAACGCAAGACAGGGATATACAAACACACGTGATCAAGAACCAGGGCATAAACAAAGTATACAGGGGCGTGGAGACCAACTGGATAAGGGGCGAAGCTACCCAGGGAGCACCACCCCTCCGTGACAGACCATAACAGATCTAATGTAAATACCTGTCTAATCTAATATTGGCACATCATGGTCCTTAAGATCTGCATAATTGATCCACAACTTAAAAAAATGTAAAAAGTTATTATATACATAAAATATAATATAATATAAGCATGATGTTTTTGACCTTGTAGAACATGAATAACTAGATTTCAAGCTTACTGCAAGGTCATTTCAACTCTAATTTAATTACCTTATATAAATGAAACAATGCTTCCATGAATATTAAAAATGTAATTACTTCTGAATTATTAATTTTTTTTCTGGATATGGTACTCATGGATAATCCATCCATTATCTTCCGCTACAAGTGTCATGGGGGAAGTCCCCATGCCCATCCAGGGGAGAATGTTTCAGGTGCTGGGCAGATACACCCAGGATAGGGCGCCAATCTATCGCTGGGCACACATGCACTCACACAGACAGACAGACACACACACACACAAACACACTCTATATAGGCTTATTTGGGTCAATTCAATTGACCTTGATACATGTTTTTGGACCCAGAGGAAACCCACAAGGTCACGGGGAGTACTTGTAAAACTTCACCCAATATTTTAATTCAAACTGTTCACAGAGATTCTTCATTCATTAAAACAGTTTTGCCAATGCGTAGTGGTTTAAAAGTTCCCCTCTCAGCACTGGGGATCCAGGTTTAAATTTTCTTCAGTTTCTCCGGTTTCCTCCCACAGACCAAAAACATTCTAATTTACCCAATATAGTGTGTGTTTGTGTGTGTCAAGAGATAGATTGGCACCCTGTCCTGGGTATATCTGCCCAACACCTGAAACGTTCTCCCCAGGATGGGTATGAGGAACCCCACCATGACCTAGCACAGGATTAAGCAAAAGATAATGAATAAATGAATGAATGTTGGCCAATCGTATTTGCCATGTGCTTGAATTTCAGCAGCTTGTGGTCAATTTCTCTGCTTATAGGGCAGACATGAATAATTTGCGGTAATTATCCGATATTCCACACCACTGTTTATACTGCATTTCTGCATAAGAAGTTGTTTTTATGGCTATAAAACAGTTACTGTCCCTTTGATCATTATTTAAGTCCTAGGTGTAAAATGCATGGCCCGCCACTGGATTTAGGTCTGTCCGTGACTGGGCAGTAAAATACAGTAAGTAGCTATCCCATCCATCCATCCATTATCTTCCGGGTTATTCTCTATTAGGGTCGCGGGGGGGGTCCCCATGCCAATCCAGTGGAGAACGTCTCGGGCGCTGGGCAGACACACCCAGGACAGGGCGCCAATCTGTAGCTGGGCACACACACTCACTCACACAGGCACGCACTCAAACACACTCTATATGGGGAAATTTGGAGAATTCTATTCACTTCATCTATGTTTTTGAGAGGAAACCGGAGAACCCAGGGGAAACCCATGTAGACACAGGGAGAACATGGAAACTCCAAACAGATTGGGATTCAAACCGTGAATCCCAGTAGCTATCCCATAAATATATAAATTTTCTCTTAGAATGGGCATGTTCCAAAGCATAAATGCTCAAATCATTAGGCTCAAATTGTAAAAAGTGGGGAGCAGAGGGAATCACTGTTACTAATGTGTTGGCTACCTTACAGTCCCTACCTATTAGAAGTATTTGGGTTGGTTCAACAAAAACCTTACATGGAAGATTGATTTATTTTCAAAGATATATTGCATTTTTTTCACTGTGAATTGTGTATGAAATACCATATGTACTCAGATACCAGATGCACAATATTTGTTTCATTTTATTCCTCTATTGTATGACTGTAAATATCTGAAAATTAGAATTTTATCATGTGTATATAGATTTCTAATTCTATTTAACTTTTTTTTCCTAATTTTTAAAATCTCTTTCTAAGGACTAAATACCTTTCTTACCTTTCTTCTAATGTATCTGCTGCTGAGAATGTGAATTTCCCCATTGTGGGACAAATAAAGGTCTATCTTATCTTATCTTATCTTAAATGTAAAAGATAAGATTTTATCATCTGAATTAAAAACCTTGTAGCAGTGTGGTAACATTCTTTGTAACAGTCTTTGCTGTTGTGCTTTAAGTTTGTTTAGGATAGCTCAAAAGTAACCCTTTTATTTACATATACCATTCCAGGAGAAAGTTATGTATGTGGCTCCATCGAGGCTTTCAAAAAGCTTGACTACACCAAGAATGTTATTCCTAATTGGTCTGTGAATGTGAAGGCTCCAACACCCATCAGATGCCTTCCCTTACTATCCAATTCTAAATTGGGACCCCAAGAGTCCAAAGAGATCAAATATTTCATCAGGCCCAAGCTGGTCACCATAGTACGTAGTGGGGTAAAACCACGGAAGACTGTTCGCATCCTGCTCAACAAGAAGACTGCACACTCTTTTGAACAGGTGCTTAATGATATCACAGATGCCATCAAGCTTGACACAGGCATTGTGAAAAAAATATTTACACTTGAAGGAAAGCAGGTATGAATTTGTTTATTTGTATTTAAAAATTCTCTTGCTCTAAACTGCACCAGTTTTTGATGTCATGATTAGGTGTATTTAGAAAAAAATGTTCTCATGCCAGTTGTGTTCATATCTAATAGTCTAGTGGTTGTTTTAAATTTTGAATTTCACCTTCAGGATGGGTATCTATTCATTCATTCATTATCTTCCGCTTATCCTCTATTAGGGTCGCGGTGGGGTTCCCCATGCCCATCCAGGGGAGAACGTCTCGGGNTGCTCTAAACTGCACCAGTTTTTGATGTCATGATTAGGTGTATTTAGAAAAAAATGTTCTCATGCCAGTTGTGTTCATATCTAATAGTCTAGTGGTTGTTTTAAATTTTGAATTTCACCTTCAGGATGGGTATCTATTCATTCATTCATTATCTTCCGCTTATCCTCTATTAGGGTCGCGGTGGGGTTCCCCATGCCCATCCAGGGGAGAACGTCTCGGGTGCTGGGCAGACAGACCCAGGACAGGGCGCCAATCCATCGCTGGGCACACACTCACTCACACACACACACTCTAAATTGGGCAATTTTGAGAATTCAATTAACTTGATCCATGTTTTTGGACTGTGGGAGGAAACCGGAGAACCCGGAGGAAACCCACGCAGACACGGGGAGAACATGGAAACTCCACCCAGATGGGGATTCGAACCGGGAATCCCCAGCGCTGACAGGCGAATGTGCTAACCACTAAGCCACCGTGCCGCCCGATGGGTATCTATTAATATTAAAATAATTTAATATGTGGTGATGCATTATTTGTATGTATATAAAACATTTAATAAATAAACCTTAACTAATTAAGCTCCATTTAAATTATTAAGCTTGTTTCTCATTTCATTATTCTATTTCTATTATTTAATACTTTATTAGAAGCATTTCAATGGAGTTCAGAAGAATAATGGTATATAAGCTTGTTCCTCATTTTATTATTCTATTTCTATTATTTAATACTTTATTAGAAGCATTTCAATGGAGTTCAGAAGAATAATGGTATATCAGTACAGTAGAGTAGTTTTGATGTTTATAGTATTAATGGACACCAAGAAAAGCAACATGATAAGTATGATAAGAATTGTCTTTTTTATATAACTTATGTATTATACTTGAAATTGTTTATGTTGTCTTGGGCAGGGTGTTTTTACTTACTTTAATTTACTTGAGGCACTACATAACGGCATTAAACTGAGAATGGGTTTTTAATCAACAAAGTATTCAAATGTTACCTTACTTC
The DNA here is from genome assembly GCA_019802435.1 of Corydoras maculifer. Lineage (NCBI taxonomy): Eukaryota > Metazoa > Chordata > Actinopteri > Siluriformes > Callichthyidae > Corydoras > Corydoras maculifer. The sequence goes on from JAFMOD010000246.1 coordinate 276,886, forward strand.
TTAATATAGTATTTTTGACAATTAGTGTAGTCAATCAACACGGTTTTATTCAATGACACTTAAATCCTTCCTTACAAGCAAATTAAAACAAAAAAGTGTTCTACTAGCAAAAGGAAAAGTCCAAGTATTTACTGTAAGTGTTATTGTTAGGAGAGTCACATAGTTGCTGTAAAGCAGTGATTCTCAATTATTTTCTGTGAAGCCCCCCCTAAGAAGAAGAAAACATTTTGAGCCCTCCCCCCCACATACACATACACTTACCCACACCCCACCCCCACATGACAAATTGGGATGAAAAATTTTTACACGCCCACTGTAGTATCGTTTGTCTATAAATTTGTATTAAGAACACCTCTTTTATAACAATGTATCCTTGTTAACAATAAAGAAAACAAAAAAGAAAGAAATTTAGATAAACTAAGAACAAAGAATAATTAACATTTTTTAGTTTGTAACAGAAAGAAATAAAATCCTTATTTAAACTAGAAACATTTTTGAACTGACTGGCATTTGATACTGAAAAAATTTAAATAACTTAATAAATAATAATAAATTCATATTCATTAACAACATTAATTCAGGATGAATTGAATGAATGAAGGCGGCACGGTGGCTTAGTGGTTAGCACGTTCGCCTCTCAGCGCTAGGGATTCCCGGTTCGAATCCCCATCTGGGTGGAGTTTCCATGTTCTCCCCGTGTCTGCGTGGGTTTCCTCCGGGTTCTC